>JAPDVR010000025.1:5068348-5170848 GCA_026230005.1 Gila orcuttii
TCACATTGTTTTTGAGACTGTCTTTGGTTCACTGCAGATTTAAGGAGAAAATACTCAGCATTGGTGTCGACTTATGAATTTACACATGGTTTGTCTTAAAGCATATTATAAACACCACATAGAGATATCAAAAAAACTTGATTTTCTCCACAGGGGGACATTTTAACATTATCTAGTGATCTGTGTGGCTTAATTGACAGCAGTCTAAATGTTTATTTTTTATTAAGAATTACTAAGTGTGCAACAAGGCTAGTATTAGAAAAAGCAAATAGATTTTGATTTCATTTTGACTTTAAGTAAACAACATTTATCCATTTTTTGTGTAATTATAAGCATGCATTCTAATTAATATGATCTCATTTTATTTGAGAGACTATATAAAATATATAGAATTTATCTGTTTTATCGCAGGACCATTTAAGTGCAAAAAGCTAAAAGGTGATTAAAGAGCAGAAAATATAACCTAAAATATATACTTTCCCTTATACATTCATATTACTGTACTTTTAACCTCATAAATGTTCCTGGACATGTTATTTGTCAACTGCCCAGCTGTATATACAGACGTTTTGGATTTGCAGCCTCATGCTAATTTGGCCGTCAGTCATATCTGATAAAGTGTTGAGTGCCGACAGAATGTCACACTCAGACCTGGACAGGAACATCGTGTTCCAATCACTGACCCAGAAGCCATTTACCTTTAACTTGGCTTAGCTGATCTCCTTAGTAAAGACTGGCACGGGTGATTGACATCTGCCACAAATGACCACTGCAACAATCTGTCTATGACATTTTCAACTAAGAAAAAAAGATGGAATATAAAAACAGCACCTCAGGAGCAGCAGGATTATTTTCCCTCCTCAGGCCTGACTCTGTTCCAAAACCTAGTGAGCTGCCTACAGAGTCAGCATTTTATGTCGTCATAAGAGTCCAAAGACCTTTCAAAATGTGCCTAATTTTAGCCAAAGACAGAACAGCATGTACCCTTTGTCGAGAAGACAATACCAGGATGCATTACAATTGCATTATATTGCAATTCAATACTGAATAGTATTGATTCAAAAAAAGTGTTATTTTTTACATTTTCGCCATTATCTTAGCAACAATTACTGTAATCAATTGCCAAATCTCCCATGTGGAGCACTATATTTTGTGATGCACAGAGTTGATACCTAACTGTACGTACACACCGCCGCCGACTTGAGCTTGCAAAGCTACCGGAAGTCACTCATTTTCAATGGAAGCTGGCTTCTCTCAGCTGCAAGGAGCGTCAAATCCATCGGCATCACGTTTTGGGAGTTTTGAGTGTCAATCAGAAAGTTGAAAGTAGCTCAACTTTATGGTAATGAGCTATGACGCGGTTCAACGGCAAGCAGCGGCAAAACGGCAGCAACCAATCAGAATATAGACGTCCTTCGCGCTGGCTGATTCCGGAGAAACACACGATGTAAACTTTCATTCCTACAAAAACATTAGTTCTGAGAAAATGGAGGAGAAGCTAATTATCACCGTTGGTGGGTTTCCTGTCATTTATGATATGACGTTGTTTGCATATACACTCACCTAAAGGATTATTAGGAACACCTGTTCAATTTCTCATTAATGCAATCATCTAATCAACCAATCACATGGCAGTTGCTTCAATGCATTTAGGGGTGTGGTCCTGGTCAAGACAATCTCCTGAACTCCAAACAATGTCAGAATGGGAAAGAAAGGTGATTTAAGCAATTTTGAGCGTGGCATGGTTGTTGGTGCCAGACGGGCCGGTCTGAGTATTTCACAATTTTCTCAGTTACTGGGATTTTCACGCACAACCATTTCTAGGGTTTACAAAGAATGGTGTGAAAAGGGAAAAACATCCAGTATGCGGCAGTCCTGTGGGCGAAAATGCCTTGTTGATGCTAGAGGTCAGAGGAGAATGGGCCGACTGATTCAAGCTGATAGAAGAGCAACTTTGACTGAAATAACCACTCATTACAACCGAGGTATGCAGCAAAGCATTTGTGAAGCCACAACACGCACAACCTTGAGGTGGATGGGCTACAACAGCAGAAGACCCTACTGGGTACCACTCATCTCCACTACAAATAGGAAAAAGAGGCTACAATTTGCAAGAGCTCACCAACATTGGACAGTTGAAGACTGGAAAAATGTTGCCTGGTCTGATGAGTCTCGATTTCTGTTGAGACATTCAGATGGTAGAGTCAGAATTTGGCGTAAACAGAATGAGAACATGGATCCATCATGCCTTGTTACCACTGTGCAGGCTGGTGGTGGTGGTGTAATGGTGTGGGGGATGCTTTCTTGGCACACTTTAGGCCCCTTAGTGCCAATTGGGCATCGTTTAAATGCCATGGCCTACCTGAGCATTGTTTCTGACCATGTCCATCCCTTTATGGCCACCATGTACCCATCCTCTGATGGCTACTTCCAGCAGGATAATGCACCATGTCACAAAGAATCATTTCAAATTGGTTTCTTGAACATGACACTGAGTTCACTGTACTAAAATGGCCCCCACAGTCACCAGATCTCAACCCAATAGAGCATCTTTGGGATGTGGAGGAACAGGAGCTTCGTGCCCTGGATGTGCATCCCACAAATCTCCATCAACTGCAAGATGCTATCCTATCAATATGGGCCAACATTTCTAAAGAATGCTTTCAGCACCTTGTTGAATCAATGCCACGTAGAATTAAGGCAGTTCTGAAGGCGAAAGGGGGTCAAACACAGTATTAGTATGGTGTTCCTAATAATCCTTTAGGTCTGACGTCTTCTCGGCAAATACAGTACAGCAGCACCAAACAACTTCGCGTTGATCCATAATGATCCAGTGATACACATTTGAGGATGAGTGCAACTTTTATTGGAAATATTTACGAATGCTCGTTTTAAGCGGGAATGCAATTCATTTGCTCACGGTAACACCGAAGTGACCAATTGCACTAATGCAAATAATAATAATTATTATTCTTTTTTTTCAGACCAAATGTGACCAAATCGGTTATAAAAATGCTGTCATTATAAAAGGTTTCTAGTGTCAATGTATTGCTTGTTTTTTCTGTTTACATTTCATGTTTTGACACTTCTCTTCTCTCGAACATTGAATGCTGTTACGTCAGAGCGGCCAAAGCGTCAACAAGCGTCAACAAGCTTCCCCGTACTTTTTGACAAGCGTCCTTGACAGGGCGGCCAGAGCTTCTTTGCCGCTCAAGTCGGCGGCGGTGTGTAAGTACAGTAAGGCCTAACCCTACACTAATCCGGACAGATTTAAAAAACTGAGTTTTCGTTTCAAAATGCTTTCCGTCCACACTAGCGTTTTCCAAGAGTTTCTCATACACACTGAAACGTCGGAAATGCTAAATTCACCTTACAGCGCATGCGTAAACCCTCATAAAAGCTCACTGAGATGATACAGACAGAACCAGACATAATCAAGTTATCACACAATTCTTCTGGCAGGATCATTTTATTTAGCAAAATATCTCACCATTCACTGATGTGTCCAGTTCGCTCTCACTCACCGTTATATGTTAGGTCTAAAACACAACTGCTCTCATGTTTCGCCGCAGGACAGTAAATGCGAATGAATTGTGTGTCATCTTTGCAGGATAGTGATATGAAGAGTAACATATTTTAGCAACTGTGTTAAGGTGAATAGCACATAACAAGCACAATAGTGATATAAACATGAATATCTATGGGTTCAATATGCATCACATGACTAAACTTGCGTCATCATGTTTAAATACCTCAGTTTTCAGTCCACACTACAAAGCAAAAACAGCGTTTTCAAAAAGCTTCATTTTCGTTGCTAAAAACGCAGTGTCAGTGTGGAAGGAAGCCCAAAACGGAGAGAACAAGGTGCGTTTTCAACCGAAACCATATTAGTGTGGACAAGGCCTAAGAAGAGCACTTCACATCGATCACTTACTAGTTTCCATGCCAGTTGGAAGCTCTCTTCAAAATTTCATAATTTCCCAGCCGCAACCACAGAGGTTTGGTTTTATGATTACAGCTGACAGTAGACTCTAAACTTTTACCCAGAAGCTACGTCTCTAATGGAACCGTTCCATCTTTTACAAAACCGCGAAACTGACACCGCTCATCTCACAGTTGGCGGTCTAGAAGAGAGATGCCCTTTCCAACGCCACGTCTGTCGTGATCCCTTCGGCAACAGCAAATGAGGTCAAACGTAGCTCCTATCCAAGGAAAAGTGATCGGCATCTTTTGCATAGGAATATTGTAGAATTATACAGAAAGATGAACAATTGGGGTTATTCTTTACATCCAACAGCCCTTGTGTGTTCATATTTTGGCTGAATTTAAAGTCCATTTAAAGTCCAAGGTCCATTTAATGCTTTTTTTTTTACCATGTTAAAAACCCATTCCACAGATTTCACCCTCAAATCAGCACAGAAGAAAGTCTGTATACTCCTTCTGAACTGATCCTTGAGCATGAAATAACACCATTTTAAAGATGAAAGAAATAATTGATGGTACCAAATTATCGTCAGGGCTCAAAAGTAATATTTTAATACCTTTAGCAGTAAATGTGTGCTCTGATCTCCTAATTTCGGGGACATTTTTGTTCTTTTTTTGTATGCAGATCTGTCATGGTAAATCAATCATACTTTGTCCCAACAAGCAATTTTGCATTTAAAAGACGTCTAATAGCCGTCCAAATACAGCCCTGATGTCTAGGCTAAAACAAGGCAAAATTTGGGCTGTCAGTGAAATTGTAATAGACGTCTTACCATAACCCAAGAATAGACTATTGTCTTCAATTAGATAACATGTCAAAGAAATGAAACCAAACACCTTGTAATCTCTGTTGACTTTGCTTACATGATGGAATATCATACATCTCGCAAGTTATTTTGGCAAAAACAACGTGTAATCAAATTCAAGGTTGTTTTGGCTAGAAGTGTTACTCATAGCCAGACTATTTCGGGTCTATAGTTAACCGTGAGACGAAGGCTATTGCTTGCTGGCATTTGTTTATTGTGCTCGCGGTTCATCAGAAAACTGGTTTATAGCTTCTGTCTTTCTCTCATATGCTTTTCACCTGCAAAAGCTCTTTCTCAAATATTTTAAACATATTCAGCAGTGACATGCTATACTAATTATTAGCATGTACTGTATACAAGTTTATGACCTTGTATTAATTAAGATTATTTAATGTTCACCCAAATTTGAAAATTCTGTCATCATTGACTCACCCTCATGTCATTGCAACACCTCAATGACCTCCTTTCTTCTGTGGATCACAAAAGGAGACATTTTGATAAATGTTCATGTTGTTTTTGATACAACGTAAGCATATAGTGATTATGACCTGTCAAGCTCCAAAAAGGGGCAAAAACGCAGGAAAAGCAGTTTGTTCAGATTCTCCTGTCATTTAATCACTTTGTGTGATGAATAGGCTGAAGTTTAAGTTGTTATACACCAGAAATCATCTCCTCCGCTGTGGCTCTCGAATCTCAAATTGCATATATTCAGACTTATGGTTTGGTGCTTGATCATGTGACATGTGAGAACATTACTGACAATCAGCATATTTGAATATCAAAAAAAATAAAGTTATGACAGACATATTCTTTAAGGGTGACCTGTTCATTTAAAAAACCTTGGCTGTTAAAATAGCATTGAACATATACAAATAAGTACTCATTTTATGTCTTTGTTTCGAAATACATTTTTCCTCACCCATTTCTTGAGTTCTTTCTCTTCATCTCTGGAGTGTATTATTTCAGCACCTTTTCTCTTCTCTCGATTGCTTTACATTTTCACACTCACTTCTCATGCTTCTTTTATTTTCTCACCCTGTCTCCCCCTTTCTTTCTCTGTCAGATCTCTCTCTCTCTCCATCTGTCCTGGGGGCTGCGGGTACTTTCAGTGTGTCTGGACTCCCTGTTTCCAGGAAATATCATGTCAAAGCAAATAATGCTTGTGTCCTTCCCAGCACATAAGACAGATGGAGAGAGGAAGCAAGACGGAGAGAAACACAGAAAGGTTTGGCTGTGGTATTCACAAAGACGCCTTTATTCAGAAGCCACAGAGAAAAAGAAGATTAAAGAGGAAGAGGACGCTTATAGAGCTACGGTCACATATACAGCAGTGGATTGAACTCGGACATGTAATATGGAAATTACTAAAAGGCATTTAAACAAAGTCAATTCCCGGTTCTGTTTATTTGAAATATAGATGAAAAAAGAATAAATACTAGATGAAAAATTAAGCCTAAAATACTTGCATGAAAATAAAAAATATTGCCTAGGCAAGTAACTGGAATAAAGTCAAGCTGAACTAAAACCGAAATAAAAAAAGTTATATAGAAATATTAAAAACAAAAAGCACATAACTAAGTTACTAAAACCTATATTTGTGTTCAAAGTTGGTGACTTTCATAACACCAGAAAGTTCTCTTATTGAACTTGTCATGAGTTAAAAAAAAAGATATATATATATATTTTTTTACTTGACAATATCTCTATTATAGTAATCAGAATCACTAGATTTATTTGCATTATGCTGACTATTCGGGGGGTGGGGTGCATAACTGTCACAAAAACAACGTCAGAATGAGATTGTCGCTCCTTCATAATCAAACTGTACAAACCATATTTAGCATTTCAAACAACACTGATTTGTGAGCGTAGCCAGAGAAAACAGTCGGTGGAAACGGCAGAGCGGGAACTGGAGAGACAGCCGGGATGGGAGAGAGAGAGAGGTGTGGGATAGAGGTGTGGAGGGAGTGTGTCTAATATTAGTCCGCTGTGATGTCATGATGGAGCTCCAGCCGTGCGGGGGGGGGGGGGGGGGGTTTGGATGTGTGTTGCGACTCAAAGAGAGTGGAGAACTCAGCGTCTAGTCCGCAGGATCCTGGAACACCGTGTGCAGATACTTCATTCACTCCAGGATGTACTTTAGCCTCCCGATCTATTTATAACCCCTTCTCCGACGCTCCTGCTCCTCTTTTTTATTCTAAACTGTTTTAATTATTCTGATTTCTTTTGATTATTTCTGTATTTTATCTTTTATTCTAAACTGTTTTAATTATTCTGATTTCTTTTGATTATTTTAATTTCTTCTATGTAAAGCACTTTGAATTACCATTGTGTATGAAATGTGCTATATAAATAAACCTGCCTTGCCTTGCCTTGCCTCTTCTTTCTCTTCGGCCTGCTCTTCCTCTGCTCTTTTTCCCACTCGGACATCATTCAGCTGTTTTGACAGGCATCGGCTTGTTAATTACACAACCAACTGTTCGCCTGTGCATCGCTTTACATCACTCAACCAAACACACGTACGAATCAAGAACTGATTCTTAACTGAACGCGTTTCATCGCATTTGGTTCCAGTAACAGTTAATTTATTACCTGCAACCTTCCCATGATGCGTTCATGCTGACGGCAGAATACACTTACGATTGGTTGTTTGAGCTTCTTCTTGGGATTAAAGTCTTTGTAATTTCCTAGACTTGTTCCTGGAGGCACACCAACAGCAGACATTTTCCAATTCTTCCTAATCAACTTCCAAATCAGTCTCCAAAACCTGAAACTGATGGGTCAGATGAGCGAGACATCTAAAATGTGTATTGTTGGTGTGCCAAAACCCAATCTTTAGGAGAGATCACAAACATGGCGAAGTTGCTACAATAAATGTGAATGAGTAAAATGTTTAATTTGTCCAAGAACATTTTACAATTTATTTTGCATATGCCATCACTGTTCTTCTGAATCTTAAGAGTGATATAACAACAGGGACACTGTTTGAAACAATTGCATTCAAAGTACTAAAAGAATCATTAACGGAGCCATTAAAGGGGTAGTTCATCCCAAAGGAACATTTTGTCATTTACTCACCCTCATGTTGTTTCTATCTTCCGTGTATCAGAGAAAGTCCATTTCTGAAGAATGTCCAGGGGCTCCTTTCACTTTTGAAGAACCAGAATCGTTAAATGGAATCCGAGTCATTTTTCTTACGATTCCCATTCTTAGTAAAACTACAATTACAGAAAAATAGGACACACACTCAGTGTGCAATAAAATGTGGCAAATGAATATGCCATAATAAAATTAATAAGACACTCAATCTCAATATTACTTCAGCATGACAAATGATTTCAGATGCATCACATTGTGTGGTGACAAATTCAGCCGTATTGACTTGGCAAATGATTCATTGTTGTTTCTATTTATAGACAATTACATTATTAAGATTACAAAAAAACATTATTTATCACCAAGCTATGAACGAATAAATATACAAATGAATAAATATGATATATGAATGAATAAATATGCAAACCACTCACTTTTGGAAAAAAGCTTGAAGCAGTGATAAAGTAACAGTGAATAAAGACTCCACGCCAGCTGATGTACAAATAATTTAGTCTATTTTATTATGGAACATAGTCATAACTGTGCTCCTTAGCTCCGCCCACCCTCAGATCCAATCACGTGGAAGGGTTTGGGTGGGACAGGAAAACAAAAACAAAAAAATTCAACCAATAAGATCACAGTCCGCTCGGCAGAAAAAACAGGAGAGGCTCAAAATTGGGAACGCTTTACTGTCACGCTGCTGGACGAGCGTCTCAGATGCCTCTAGCTCAAACCACGGCCCCCCAAAAACAATAAACTCTCTACTTCCCACTGAACGATTTCCCAAACATTCACCAGCTCCAGAAAGCGGAGTAAAGGGTGTAGACACAACATCGGACTGCGTGTTGTACTGTACACCTGTATGCTACACTCTTAAAAATAAAGGTTGCAAAAGGGTGTTTTCGCAGTAAAGAACCATTTTTGGTTCCTTAAAGAACCTTTCAGTGAACAGGTCCAAAAATAAATATTTTTCACAGTAAAGAACCTTAAAATGGAAATGTTAAAGGTTCTTCCTGGAACTACAGATGCCAATAAAAACCATTATTGCTAAGAGTGTACATTTTTAAAACTCTACGGTGGCTTTCTGTCCAAACTTTCATGGAATGTTCGAAGTTTTTTGACAAGTATGAGATTAACGGAAGAGCTTTAGGAAGAGCGAGGCGTCTGAAACACAAGCCCAACTTCAACACGTCATCGCACACACGTACATAGCGTCTCATGAATAAACAAACACTCAAGACAAGCAACAATAGGAATGAAAATGGAAATGAAGGGGAAGGAAGAGTGGATCTAGACATCTAACACAGGTTAGACAAAGACAGGTAAGTTCTGACACACTAACAAACAGTATGACTTGTGAAAACAGACGCAAATCCGTTGCTAACCGCTCTGCGTTCCCAAGCACTCTCCCGGGCGCCTGAGCCTCGCTGTGTTCATCAACATACAATAAACGAACAAACGTACGACCAATAGAAAGGAAACAACATGCCATATGATGCCACTAGGTCATTTACAAGAACATTGAAAGAAACAAATGACAACGAGGAAAGAATGAGAGGATATAAAAACATATGGCATCCCTCTGCATTTACAGAAAGCATGTTTAACTGGCTTTAGATCGCGTCTATGCTGTTAACCTCTATCGATTGACACTATTCTGTGAGTCGCTCACAGGCATCTAAATCTATACAGTACCGTTATTCTTCATAGATTTATAGATTTTTTTTACACTGTACAAAGTTGGCAAAAAAATACATGAATAAATACACAGTCAGATTGTACACATTAAGCGTGTGTTGAGACTTCGCGCGCTCTTCGCCGGAGAGGTGTATCAGGGGGAACGAGAGCGAGCAAGAAGCACGTAAGCCCTAGTTTATTCAGAACAAATGCTTGTGTTATTGAAGTTTCATTACTAGAGTCGTCTTACGTCGGTCAGCACATTATAGCATAATGAACATGCGGTGAAACTTTATAATTAAAATGTGTGTTTGTGTGACTGAAGTGGCTTCAAGGCTGCGATGCGGATTAAACTCAAAGTGCTGAGCACGAGAGAAACAGATTTTGTAGATTATTAGAACTTCTTGTAACTCGATTTTTTTCATGCTCGAGAAAAACTTGCCTGCGCAATTGGTGTTGGCCTGACAACTTTAATGATTTCTCATGTCTCTATGATATTCTGGTGCTGAAATATGGTGCTTAAGGGCTTAGAGTCTGAACATACTTTTATTATTGTCCAAAAGCCGAAAATCGTACAATCTGGTGAGTTCTGATGCCAATTCCATGCAGTTTTATTTTTTGGTGCTATTTTAGCTTGTTTAACTGCATACACGTCACCACATTTTTTGGGACATTTTTTAAATAATCAAGAGCTCATAAGCCAATCAAAAGCCAATTATTTTCTTTTAATTTTGCTGCACAGTTGCTGCACGATCTGAAATTTTACTTTACTAATTTTGAATTGTGCAGGTCAACATCTGTTGATTCGAAATGTGCTATATAAATAAAGTTTAACAATGTTTTATGTTTGTTCAAATCACTTATCTTAATTTTTAAGCAATAGTGATGATGCTTGCCTTAAAGGGATAGTTCACCCAAAAATAATTTTTTTTTTTCATTTACTCAGCCTCAAGTTGTTTCAAACCTGTATTAGTTTCTTTCTTCTGTTGAACACAAAAGAAGATAATTGGAAGAACGGTTGACGGCCCCCATTGACTTCCATAGTATTTTTCCCTACTATAGAAGTCAATGGCAACCGTCAACTGTTTGATTACCAACATTCTTCAAAATATCTTCTTTTGTGTTCAACAGAGGAAAGAAACTCATACAGGATTGGAACGACATAAGGGTGAGTAATAATGAGGGTGAACTATCCAATTAACAAGTATAGCATACGAGCCAGCTCATCAGGACTTAGATTTGAGAGAAATTTGGCCGGAGGGCTTCAGTTTTTAGGGTTTTGGCTGTAAATTTCCGTGTAGAGAGAGACTGGTGGATGATATCATTAAGCCCTGCCAAACACACCAGGCAGCAGCATATGGGACGCAGACAGGCTTCATGCGCTTGTTCTACACATGCTGGACCGCAGCGAGTGTGTATCTGTCTCAGCTGGCTGTCGACATGCCGTTTTGACGCAGTTCTGAGAGCTAGCTGTGCTAGTATTTAAAACAGATGCAACCCCCATCAAACTATAACAACATGGTGCCATTATGAAACTCATCACAGATTATTGTAGACATGTGCATGTGTGTTATACAGCTATTTTTAAACTTCTCCCTTCGTGTGATTGTCCGGGGCGATTTTCATCAGTTTTGAAAAGACAAGCAATGAAAATAGTCTCTTCTATGTTAAAAAAATATACTATTTAAACTACATGTTGTCAATTGCCACAGAGTTAGACTATACTTTCAGCTGCATTGGACATACACAATGACAAAAATCCATTTATTTTCAAAGTTTTTGTGTCAGTCAAGACACATTTTTGTTTGGTTTTGCGGTAATTGACATAGTATCTAGCCAAGAACACTTTTAATATGAGGTGTGTGACGTGATAAGACATTTTGGTTTCATTATCATTGCGTTGCGATTGCAGGCCCCGTCCACAGTGAAATCTCATTGGTCCAAAATAACACTACTTGTTTTAATATTAAACATCACATTTTCTAATTGGCTGTGATTTTGCAACTTGGGAGCATTTTGGCTTTCAATGACGACAGGAAAATCACTCCTGATTAAGTTTGGAGAAATTGTAGGTAAAATTATGGGCTGGATTTGGTAGTGTGATGATTGGCAGTTCTATCTTGCTCCTTCATTCCCCCTCAGCCTCCGCAAAAATACGACAGACGTGAAAATCCCTCATTCAAGAAGAGCGATCGGTCTCGTCATCAACACACGGTTCATCAGGAATATCTGTTTTCAGTACAAGTGACAAACATGTACAATAAATTTCTTACATTTTTGCTCAGTTATTTACAAAAAAGTTTTTCAAAACATGAAATCAGGAGACTTCTTCCATTTATCACCAACATTTATGATCAAGAATAACAGAAAAACACCGAGCACGCACACACATACAGACGCACAGAGAGTCGAACGGAAACAGAAAGAGAAGAAGAATTATTACTTGTAGCGTCGTTTTTAACGTCATTCAGAAGAAGTCGCACTAAAACCCTGACAGGGAGGAGTCACGCTTCCTGACGGACAGCTCTTCAAACCAATGAAGAGAAGCGCACGGGGAGCTGGAGCTGGAAGTGCGTGAGACAGAGAGAGAGAGAGAGAGAGAGAGATCCAGAAACTAACAGACACAATTTGGACAGCAATCTGCTGGAATATGTCACAATCGCACTATGATTGACCATCACACACACCACAGAACCAAAAGCGCTCTAGTAAAGCTCTCCTGTCATCAGAGAGAGAGTGGAGTTACCCGTCCACAGGTCAGATGAGGACATTTAGATCTCAACAAGATCTTTTCCAAAGCTAAAATTGCAAAAAAGTTCATGTCAACAAACTACATGAAGGTTATGGCCGGCTTTGCACAGAACAAGAAAGACAAAAATGCCTGTTGATGCTTTGTTAGCGGACTTCTGGTGGCAAATTATCAAACAAACGATATAAGGTGCACTAGCATATGTCTTGTAATGTGTGCTCTCCAAAAAAAACTAGATCTCTTTATTATCTCAAATATTTCTCTGAGACAGAAATGAGACTAAATGGAGATTTGTGCTGATTACTTGGGACAGAGAAAAAACGCAAGTAATCGCACATGCATCTCATCAAGTTTACATTTTGTAGTGTACACTTGGCAGATTTCAAATTAGATCTCCTCACTATCTCAACTATTTCTCAGAGACAGAAATGAGAATAAATGGAGATTCGTGCTGATTTTTCTCCTTAGAAAATGACCCTGATAATTGCATATGCATCTGCATCTTGTAGTGTGTGCATGGCAAATCACAAACTAGATCTCCTTATTATCTCAATGATTTCTCAGAGACAGAAATCAGATTCAATGGAGATTCGCACTTATTTGTCTCCTTAGAAAAAGACCCAAGTAATTGCTCATGCATCTCCTCAAGTTTACATGTTGTAGTGTGCGCTCAGCAAATGACCAATTAGACAGCATCTCCTGTAGTGTTTAGTAGAGATCTCAGTGACGTCTCAAACTGCTAACAAGTCACAGATCTCAATATTCTCATCACATAATCTCTCAAGAGTTTCTGCTGTCCACATTCATTTTATAGCTCTACTTTCACGTACAACCTCATTTGTGATAAATAAAACACGGCCAATAATTGAGAACTGAACAAGAGTAACGGCTAAGCAATAACATGTGCAGTTTATGAGCTGTTGAACCGAACGCCTCATAGTGTAAGTGTCTCCAGCTGATGATGCAACCCGCTGCAAACATGCGCTAAACTCATTTATATTCTTTTTTTACTTTCTCGCTCTCATCTCTGAAGAGCAGCTAATTGTACGGAGGAGTGACTGATGTACGGCGTGTGAATTTGTCTTTCTGATAATGTTTGTGTGTGTAGGAGCGAACAGGGAAACTGCAGCTGTGTGTGTGGGAGATGCATGACGTGCTCATGCATGTGGAAAAATTGTTTTGTTTTTTATCAGTAATTTAGTAAAATGAAGAACTGAAATTATTGTTGCTGGTTAATGAGCTGAAAAACAATTGCATGCATATGTGATTCTTTAAACCAGCATGAATGTGTGTGTGTGCGAGAGAACTTTAGCCAAGTTTTCCTAAAAAAAAAAAAAAACCAACAACCTAAAAGGTCCAAGCAGAAAATAATTCACAGTGACACTGACTGCCAAAACAATCATACTGCTCTATAATACACACACAGGTGAACGCAGGTGCACACACACATAATGAGGGGTTAGTGACCATCACACACACTTTAGACTGCTGACCGAGTCTCATGAGAATAACTACTAAATAAAGCTCAACTGTCCTGCAGCATTTACTGCATTTATTCTGGAATTATTAAACAAGCAATGATTTTAACAACAGATGAAGTGTGTCATTTCTGCACAGCAACCAGGACCAAACAAAAATAGCTTGATTTTTATATTTTTATATGCACAAAAGTGAGATGTTGCCATGTCGGGCTGCTCCAACAACAAACTCACAATGTTTACAGTCTACAGGAAGTCAAACTACTAATGACAGTTGACTCTGAACATTAAACGTTACCATGTGATTGTAAAAGAGTGCGTCTGAATGGCGTTTGTTATGTGACACACATTACAGAAGTTAAACTGTCCAGGAACTCAAACACTGATCCTGATTCACTGACTCAATATTTATGTTATCCAGTCAGCAGCTGCGAATGTGTGAGAGCAACACGTCACACACGCATGCACAAACACACACGTACAACGGTCAACTAGCTTTGATTGGTGAAGCAAATGACAAGGTGACCTTACATGTGACTGCACACACATACACATTGAAAAAGTGCTCAAATTCTGCTTAAACACACACACATGCACACACTCAGCAGATGTTGCATCTTGCACAATGTTTGTGTACGCTAAAGGGTAAGATATGGAGAACGAACACAAACACACACGCAATTTAAGCTGTACTATTATCTGATTACATTGAGCGCATTAAACGCTCCAGTGATCTGAGATGGCTCCTGGCTGAAAGCAGATGTACTGCGGACCCTTAAACACAGTCTGGAAGACACACACACACGGCAGAATCGAACAGCCGAAGATCATTACGAGGCCTTCTGGAGTTTTTATTCAGCTTGAGTTTATCAGTGTATGAAACTTTATCATCTAAAGAAATGAAAAGTGCATGAGCTCACATGAGATTCGCCGTATTGAGGTCACATGACCAAATTAATATTACTTGCTTTAGTTTAGTAGGTTGTCTGAATATTCTCTAACAATTTTGGTTATAGAATAGGTGACAAAGACGAATGTGAATAGAATATTGTGACAATGGTATCTGTAATGCTACATCCACACCAATAGGTGTCAGTCCAAATCCGATTTTTGTGCAAATCCAATCAGATTTACCAAGTGTGAACTTGGTAAAAAAATATGATTTTTACACATTTTTACAATTCACTGATGAATGAGAACAGTTAAAGTCACACAGACAAGAATGTCAAATTAGCCAGTACATGAACTCTGCTAAATGAATTGAATGTTGAACATTTAATTAATCTCTTGAGATGAGGCATCAGATTTGGCCGCCAATTATTTTGCTATTGGGTCATGCACTAGTTATGCTACTAAAAAACCTTTTATAGCCTAGCTCAGGTCTTTTAGGTGAGAAATAGTGTGTCCTGTTCAAGGTCTCTGCACAGAATAACTAGTTGTTCATGAGCGGGGGAGAGAGAGAGAGAGAGAGAGAGAGAGATTGGACAGCCGTCCTCTGCTTCTGTGTTTCGATGTCACACTGAACGTCTAAACACAACTGCACACACACTCCGTCCCCATAGTGACCCTATGGCAACGGCGCCCTCCCCAGAAACGCCACACCACATGCTAACACATGCCTCGTCATGCCGCTAGCAGCCGGCCTGCATAAATGACACAATCTTGACAAACGCACACATCAAACACATATACAGAAAACAAATGATTCGACGGAGAGAGAGAAAGAGAGAGATGGTCTGTCCAGCCCAGTCCAGCGTCCCCGAAACGTGCCGTTTGCTCTTTAAAACAAAAACACTCCTCCCTTAAAATACAAAAAACTATTTTTATTATTGTTACAAACAATTGCTATTATATTTCTCAGTGTTACACCATTAAAAAGTGCAACTCACATTTCTCCAACTCTTTTCAGAGGAGAATAAGAGTCTCGTAATAAGACGGAAGGAAGCCATGAGAAAATAGAGCAGCATATTCACACACTTTTGATTATTTTTAACATCAATGAAGATACACATTAATGCTGTAATACACGCACAGGCCAATCTCACAAAACCTGTCAAGAACACGTCTGGGTCGTATTTCACCCCAAAATCAGAAGAAAGCAATGGGAAATAATTTTTTTGCATAAAGAAAATAAAGCCTGTAAATAAAGCACAGATTCTCATTACCACAAATTAAACAATAATGATGCATTATTTAAATGTTAAAATATTCATGCATTGTGTGCAGCAGTGTTAATTGCACAGCTTTAATGTAACAATTAATCTAACAGGATTTACAGGAAGAAATACTTGATGCATTACGTTAATGAAAATTTTGGGGGAAATGTGCTTACCCCGTATATATATATACATATATATGTGTGTGTGTATATATTGTATGTATATATGTGTGTATATATTATGATTATATAAATATATAATTTGAATTGTAAAACATTTAAACATCATGGTAGCTTTTTGTTGTACAGACTTTAATTTATGCTTGTTTACATTTAAAATAAAAAATGCTGTATTACAAAAAAACTAAAAAGTAAATTAGTTATTTATGGTAATGAGCATGTGGGGTAAATTCTTAATAATTTAATCATTAAATAAAAACCTAAAAGGTCAAATTTATTAGCTATTTATGGTAATAGCATGAAAATAATCTCACAATATTTTTATTTTCGGTAGCTCTCCTAATTGTCTTCATTTTCATTATGCAAAATATAATTTCCTTTTAATTTTGGGATAAAGCATGACCTGGACATGTTTCCGTGAGATTCATCCCCATCTACCTTGAACACAGTCTCATATGCACACATACGCGGGTAAAGGCAGTTTTTTCCCCGTTAACAGGAGGGTTTCTGTAAAAGATGAGCCTGTCTCAGCACACACATACAAAGAAACACGTCACTAGAGCAAAGTGTGGCGAGAACTATCCGGCGCAAAACTCTTTCACAGCAAATCTGGAAGAACAATTCTGATTGGTTTCTTCAAATGTCCTTTTTAAGAAAAAAAGATGACATCAAGTTTTTGTGTGTGTGTGTGTGTGTGTGTGTGTGTGTATTTGTTCCCCTTCCATCTGTATTTTCTTCCAAAAGTCCCAGAAGACCTGGAACGATCCTTCGAGGAAGTTGTTTTCTTTTCTCCGCCCTGGTGGTTAATGTTTTTAACGATAATTCGGTTGGATCTACGACACGTCACTCACAGCACACGGACGACAAGGGATCCCGAGAAAAAGAGGGACTTCACTACTATTGTGCCAGCGATAAAGAGAAACCACAGAGGGAAAAAAAGCAAAAGAGACAAAGATGGTGGAGTCCATTTGCTGTCTGTAAGTCTCCAGATGGCGTAAGATTTTAATGTCTGCGGCTTTCAGCTGAACCAATCGGAGCTGTTTACTTAGAAGAAGAAGAAGGAAGAGAGAGAGGAGGATAGATTGAAAGAGAAATGGAAGGAACAAAGATACGGAAAAGTTCAAGTGAGAAAGGCCTGGAGAGGTCAGGGATTTGGAGAAAAACAACTATAAACGGAGACGAGAAAGAAACGAGAGTGTTAATGGAAAGAGGGCGTCTCTTTTCCCCTCATGGCTTTAATTACAGCGGCGCTCCGGGGTTGGACTCGCGCGGGATGTCTGAGACCTGGAAAAATAGTTCCTGCGACTTGATCCGTTTCAGTTGTGGCCAATTTAAAGGCTGCCAAATGAGCTCCCATGAGCCTCCGGGTCTAGACGTGTGGTTGGTTGAATGACGAGGTGATGCGTTCACACATCAGAGAGATGTCAGACCTCTTCAGCCTGAGGAACACAGGGGAATGATGGATAAAAAAAACAGGAAATCATCCTGGTAACGTGTAGTCGCGGCACGAGCGCTCTCAGAGCATCTGTAAATGGCTTTGTTGGATTTCGTGACTGTCCCAGAGTCCCAAACGGATGCTAATGCACAAAATATCAAAGAACCGTTTGTGTAATTAGCAATTAGTGAATAAGCAGGCCTTTATACTACATGTTACCAGAGTAAATAGAGACGAAAGTGGAGGAGAGATTCAGAAGCTCAAAGGTTAAAGGTTACAAGAGTGGATGGCTAAAAGTACCCGTGTTGTGCCGCCTGGCAGCAAGTTAGTCTTGTGCATAAGGACGGGGTTTCGGGTCAAAGGTCAGAAGGGGTTGGAGGGAATCATGGGAGATGGAGAGGGCGAATCAGGCTTTGAGAGCGTGCCACTGCGCCACGTTTGTACGAGGCCGGCTCAACATGTCCTTCCAGTGTTTGACCTCGGCAGGACCGCTCTTCCATGACAAGTAGATCTGAGAGAGAGAACGAGAGAGAGATGCTAGTAAACAACAATGAAGGACACAGCAGGGTTCCCGCTCTTTACAAAACAGTCTTTTCAGGTAGGGAATCGTAAAAGAATTTAACGACTCGTTTCCAATTCCTCTAAACGATACAGGTTCCTAAATGATTCCATTAACGATTCTTTTAGTACTTTTAAAGAACCCTATTTTCACGGTTGATTCAGTATGAGCTCTGAATCATGACTATAGTACAGCGTTCTGCAACAGTGAACCATAAACAGAATCGAATGTCATGAAAATCGGTGTTTATCAGAAAAATAGAACCCAACCCTATTATAACTAGTATATTATATTATATTATTATATTATAAGTATATTATATATTATGAATTATATAGACACATATTGAGAGGCTACACACTCAATACTGTATGTACTTGCTTCTCCCAAAAAGTTATTTTGTATCAAATCAAATCATCTTCAACAATCTCTCCTGAGAGGCACTGGGAAGTCTAATTCATTTTAGTGAATCAGTTCATTTGAATAGATTAACAAAACTGATTAATCGATTTCTGCGCTGTGTCTTCTTTTTGAAGCAAAATATTTTGTTTAATACTGCTGTTTATCACTATTTTTCTAATTAATTTATATAAATTGTTTTCTAATTTTATTAATTGTATTTAGTGTGAATTTATCTATTCATGTTTAATACTGTTACGGTTTAGTTTTTTCCAAATAAATGCTGTTCTGATTGAAAAAATAAATATCAATTTGACAGTAGTATATTTTATGAAAAAGTTATGAATAATATATCAAGATTGATCACCGTCTTATTTAGCAAATATGTAGTTTCTGTTATAACTACACACACACACACACATACATACATACATACATATATATATATTTGTATATTCTTTTACATTTTCCTTTCTAAAGCATACTGCTTATATACTATAATAAAGGATTGAATATAATAATTTTTTATATAAAAATGCAACAAGAATATCCTACTCAAATCTGTAATAAACGAGTTAGGTCAAAAGTAATCTAAAAGTAATAAGATTATTATCTTAAGTGTGACTACACTTGTCTACACATGACTACGTCATGTAATATTAAATCAGTAGCGGATTATAATTTTTAAGTAATTTACCCAGCGCTGTTTATATATACACACACAATAGCACAGGATGCACATATTGTCACCTTTCCAATGACATCGTTGCGGCTCAGTCGATCCTTATCCATGACGGTGATGATGATGGTGGTCTCTCGGAGAACATGTGCGGGCACGTCAAAAGGGAAGGATTCGTTAAAAATGGGGTTCAGGCAGCGTTTGATGGTCACTGTCTTCTTCTTCTCCACTCGCTTGTCTTTGTGCATTAGCCATACTTTTACATAGGGGTCTACAACCAATCAGAGAATGAGAGTGCGTGAGTTATGCAAATGACACTATTCGATATTCATTCAACCAGTGTTTTTGTTATTATATGCGTGTCTGAGTACCTGAGGTTCCCCCGATGTCCATGGCTTTGAGGTTGCGAGCTTTTATGATGTTAACAGTGATGGTGTTGGCAGTGGGGTTATAACACAGAGACAACAGCAGATCGCCACGTCTTCCCTACAACACACACACAAACATAACGCATGTCTTAAAACAGGCTTGAAGGAGCTTTGAGAGTTACAGCAGATCTAGATGTGAGGATGATTCAATGAGGTTCATTCTCGTGCGTCAAGCAGATTCGGTTGAGTTTCTGTTTCTGTTCACTGATCAATGTTTATATGTGAATAAAAGCCTAAATTCAATCTGTTCATTATATAAAGTGATCAAGTCTCTTCAGAAAATGTGGACTAAACCGCTCAACTCATAAGGATTAGTTTAACGATCTCTATATGAACTTTTTAAAGCGTCAAAGTGGTAGTTGCGTAGCTGTCAATGGAGGGACTGAAACCTCTCAGATTTCATCAAAAAGATCTTCATTTGTGTTTGAACAAGAGTCTTACAGGTTTTGAACGACATGAGGGTGATTAAATGATGATTTTTGGGTGAACTTTCCCTTTAAGAGTCCACATTGTTCATTGTATGGAAAGTCAACTCACGCTGCCATCACTGCAGGGCTTAAGATCCTTCCAGAACGACTTCAGCTGTCCGAGCTCCACTTTATTCAGAGGGATGGAGACCTCACCGATCGGGTCGTTACGGCTGAACCGATCGTAATCCAGCACCTGGAGATACAGCGTTCGTTCCCGCACCTTCTCGTACGGGAACCCTGAGGAGGTGTAAGAAGGGAGGGTAAGATTCAGATTTATCCTTTCAGAATGATGAACACAGGACATACTTCATCCAACTATCTAAACAAAATACTCTGCATAATAAAACCATTAACATTTTTGCACTGTGACGGTATTTTCCTGATGATTCAGCATATTTCCCCTCAAATTCTCATTACCGTCACATGAAAAATATAATAATATCTCATTATTATAATGAGTCCTGACTGTTTACTTTTACAGGCTTTTTTGTTGTCATTTTCATTAGTCTCATGTTGATTCTCATTACATTCTAATTGTTCAAATACAGTATTTTCATCAGTATTACAGTACATAATTACAATTTATTTGGCAGACACTTTTACCTTGCATTCAAGGTACACATTTTATCAGTTCATACATTTCCTGGTAATTGAACCCATCATGATCCTTAGTGTTGCAACCGCATTGCTCTACTGTTTGAGCAACAGAAATGATAATCTAATCTAATCTATTGTATTGTAAAACTGAATAGATTTCATCTATAACTAAGATGTTTGTGATCCAATTGACCTTCAAAAAGGAAGGTTTCGTTCCAGTGAGGGTTGAGATTTTTCCTCTTGACTTTGGTCTCGAGTTTGTGCTTTCTGTCGGGCAGTAGGTAGATTTTGACGAAGGGGTCGGAGGTCCCAGAGAAGTCTTTAGCGGGCAGGTCTTGACCTTTGAGTATCTTCACCGTCAGAGTCGTGTCTTGGAAGCTGTAGCCCAAGCTGAACTGAATCCGGCCTAGTTTCTCGCTCACTGGACCTTCGTCATCTTCCGACCCCGGAGACAACTAAACAGAGCATGAGAGAGAATGTCGAATGTGAAGAACGGTGATGAGACAAAAAACAAAACAAAAGCACACACACTTCAGCCTGAACAAAGATCTGCTATAAAGCAATCTGAAGTGTTCTTAAAACTTGGCGTTTGTTGTTGTTTTTTCAACAGATATCTACTGGTATTATTGATCTTAAAACAGACAGGCATGTATAAGATATTTAAGACATGAGACACCATAAAACATTAACTAATAGATATCACCCATACTTGCCCAGCTGATTTTTTACATTAAGGATTGCAAGCATTTTTTGTCTTACAAGTGCCCTCGAAATTATGTTTAAATATGCAAATTAGGTATTATCTAATTAAATATGCACTAATTTGCATACATTTCTAGAAAAGAAATCTAAAAATTGTATAAAGCCAGGTTAAAAATTGTTGTTTATTTTTTGTTTAATTTTACATATTACAGTTAAAAGTTTTACAGAGGATATTTTGGATTTCTCTTTTTATTTATTATTTATGAGAAATAGCCTTTAAAGATATGTACTATAATTGAAATCTACAGACGCAAATAGATAAAGTGCAATAAAATAAACACTTATAGGTGTATTTTGGTCTGACACTAGTCTGAAACAACACGTTATGAAAAGCACAATTAGCCCAAAATCTCAAAATTTAATTGACAAGTGCATGAAAAAATATTGTTTTACCCGTAGTGTCTTGCCTTAAAGTGCCCCATTATGCCAGGCTATGCTCTTCATTGGCTGTCTGTGAACAACGTCTACTTTGCCTCGCCCACGAACACTGTAATTGTTGTAGAGGCCTGGAAGAGTTTGGTTCGTGTTGTCGACATGTGGAGAAGACACTGTTTCTGTGCTGCGAACTGTGCAAAGGCAAATTAACTTTGCATGCACTGAGGGCTGGCGCTCAAATTGATTACGGTATCGTCACCATCGTTACTGTTCGTATCACTGTATCAAGAGCTGAGGAAGCCTCTGAACAGAAATTCAGATGTGGTAATGGGCGTTAAGTTTTCGACACATGCTGTAAGTGTATCCTATCACAACAGACTGGGCCATCTGACCAATCAGAGTAGAGTAAACCAATCACAAAAGACTGGGTCATCTGACCAATCAGACCAGAGTAGACCAATCACAACAGACTGAGCCATCTGACCAATCAGAGCAGAGTAGACCAATCACAACAGACTAGGCCAGTGGTGTCAAACTCGCAGGTGATATTTTGCGGCCCCCTACTTGACATTAAAGTTTAATGTTAGTGCGGCCCGTCGTTGCGTGTGCCGCGTTTTTTTTACATTTTTTTATCCCTTATGGCTTACCATAGATAGTCTCGTGACAGCTTACGGTGGGTTTGTTGTCAATAGTTGTCATAGACAACCGCAAAGTACGTTACAAACATACTGCGCCTGGAAAAAATGAGCGCGTCGCTTCAATTATGAGCGCGCTTGCCGCGCACCTACATTTGAAATAACGAACTTGAGCGCGTACAAAATATGTGAGCGCGATATGTGAAGATGTGAACAGGCCTCTTGGCGAGCTACCACCAATCAGGCCACGAGCTACTGGGAGCTCGCGAGCGACGTGTTGGAGATCCCTGCTCTAAAACAATGTGAGAATAATCATTTTGAGCTTGTAATATGTGTTCAACAGGTTGATAAGAAGGTTTGCTTTGATTTGTGCAAAGTCAGTAGTTTGCCTGAGACACTATACATGTGTAGAAAGAATTCAATAAGACGGGCAGACATGACTGCAAATATTTGTATTTCAAAAGCAATAATTGTTTTTTTAAAGGTGCATTGTATAATAAATGGAAATGTGCCTTCCAAAAAAACATTCAATATCATATTGTATAAAGAAAATAAAAAGGACATGAGCAAATATAAGTATCACAAAGATGTGTTATAAGGAAAAGAAAAATAATGTTTGTAAAATGAAGCATCACAAAGATGTTGTGTATAAGGAAAAAACAAAGAAAGTTTGTAAAATGAACTTCAACTGTCAGAAGGACAGCTCATGAAGAACCAATCATGTACAGAAAGGAATGTTCAAATTCAGAGGAACAGTTCAGAAGAAACGTTAATAACAAAGATTGAGAAGATTGGATCAGTTGTGCTCCTTTTTTGGATTACTTGAATACTATTTTTTGTGGAATACTTGATGCGGCCCAGCCTGACCCAGACTCTACCTCCAGCGGCCCCCAGTTAAGTTGAGTTTGAGACCCCTGGACTAGGCCATCTGACCAATCAGAGTAGAGTAGACCAATCACTACAGACTGGGCCATCTGACCAATCAGAGCAGAGTAGACCAATCACTACAGACTGGGCCATCTGACCAATCAGAGCAGAGTAGACCAATCACTACAGACTGGGCCATCTGACCAATCAGAGCAGAGTAGACCAATCACAACAGACTGGGCCATCTGACCAATCAGAGCAGAGTAGACCAATCACTACAGACTGGGCCATCTGACCAATCAGAGCAGAGTAGACCAATCACTACAGACTGGGCCATCTGACCAATCAGAGCAGAGTAGACCAATCACTACAGACTGGGCCATCTGACCAATCAGAGCAGAGTAGACCAATCACTACAGACTGGGCCATCTGACCAATCAGAGCAGAGTAGACCAATCACTACAGACTGGGCCATCTGACCAATCAGAGCAGAGTAGACCAATCACAACAGACTGGGCCATCTGACCAATCAGAGCAGAGTAGACCAATCACTACAGACTGGGCCATCTGACCAATCAGAGCAGAGTAGACCAATCACAACAGACTGGGCCATCTGACCAATCAGAGCAGAGTAGACCAATCACTACAGACTGGGCCATCTGACCAATCAGAGTAGAGTAGACCAATCACTACAGACTGGGCCATCTGACCAATCAGAGTAGAGTAGACCAATCACTACAGACTGGGCCATCTGACCAATCAGAGCAGAGTAGACCAATCACAACAGACTGGGCCATCTGACCTATCAGAGCAGAGTAGACCAATTACAACAGACTGGGCCATCTGACCAATCAGAGTAGAGTAGACCAATCACAACAGACTGGGCCATCTGACCAATCAGAGCAGAGTAGACCAATCACAACAGACTGAGCCATCTGACCAATCAGGGGTGCGTTTCCCAAAACCAACAATGGTCGCATGTTCCGTCATTACCAATAGAGTTCGTCAGAACTTGCGACCATTGTTGGCTAACGATTCTTTTGGGAATCGTGGAGTAGGCTCGAGGTAAGGAGGGGTTTAGAGAGACCGGATCCTTGATCAAACCTTTTTCAGACTCTTTGAGAAATGAGGTGATGCTACGTACTATGAGAAAATGAAAGTGTACTTTGACATTGGATAGCTGTGAACTTTTTGTAGGAGACTCCAAAACAAATTTAGGAGCATTTAAAATTGCATAATAGAGGGCACTTTAAGAGTTTTATTTGAGACACTCAGCAGATATTTAAAGGCTAAAAAGCACCAATTTACCAATGTCAGCCTTTTAGCAAATCAGTTAGGATTTTCACCTAATTAATATTAATAAGCAACTAGGGATGTAACGATACCCTCATGTCACGATTCGATACATATCCCGATACTGAACTCACGATACGATATTATTGCGATACTACAAGACATATGGTAAAATGTTATTAAAAAAAATGTACTGTTGATTAAAATGGTAAATTTGGTATTAAATTGTGTGTGTAAATAAATAGGCTTGGACTTGGTGCTGGAAACCCAATGCACAAGACAATGATGACACCAGAATAAAAATATTCATTATTCTGAAGCTGAAAATACAGAATTAATTTAGACGAATTATACACTCTGTCACTGACTAGATATATTGAAAATAATGTAGGCCACTTTTTACTGGTAACAAGACATTTTGCATTATCAGATTCAGGACCAACAAATATTCCCCCATTGCATTATTATACATTATATTCAACATTATATATAGTAGTTTAATATAGCACTGACACTAAAACTCTGTAAACTTGAATTTTTTCTCACAAAGTCATTTTTATTTTGGGTGAACTATACGCAATACATATTGTCACTATCCACAATACATATTGTTGCATTTTTGTACTGCGATATATTGTTACACCCCTATAAGCAACACTTTCAAAGCGTTCCTCTTCCTGTCTAAAGAGGCCGAACGAGCTGCAATGTGATTCAGACTTTACTTTATTTTTCTGCCAGCAGTCAGACAGACTTTGCAGGACCAGGACTCTACATGCAAACACACTGTCCTACCATCACCATGTCTCCAGTGAGCGAGTTGGCAAGGTCAGACACTGAAGAATGTCCGTCTGCATCTGGCGGCTGACCCTTAGGACTGTTAGCCGGCTTATTCCCCATATTCCTACTGCAGGGTGAGAGACAAACACAGAGAAACACGGGTTACTAAAAATACCAGTGATGAGTGACTTGCCCTGCGATCCTCTCTCTTTGCCACAGAATCAAACCCAGACGACCTTTTGACCTCTATGAGCGTTGATTCGTGTTATTCTGACCGGCTTCGTCACACATTTTAGACAAGAATATGCAGAAGACAAATTAATAACAAGCATGAGAATGATTTTTACTTTCACAATAAAATAAAGCCACAACAGAGAGATATAAAAGAAAAATCACCTAGTTCAAGCTTTTACACATTTCCTGTTATAAAACATAAAAACATTGTAAGACAAAATGTTACCTCAGTTTATAACACAGCCAAAAGACACAATAAACTGGCCAATATTCAGGGTTATTAAATATTTCAGCAAACACATAAAGCTTTCAATTCATCACGCCACGGTGCGGTCCGTTTCGTTTCCAGAGGTTGGTGTCCGAAGTCAGATTTGTGCGGCTGGCCTGGACTGGAAAATTAACTTCATGTGGGAATGATATGGGTTCAGTACAAGAGAAGCCGGTTTACAGGCATTTGTAGTATAATGCTTATTACCACAGACTGTTTATAGCCACAGATAATAGTTTTGACTTCAAATAAAATGTTTATTGCCACAGAAAATAATTGTGATTGTAATTGTACCTCATTGCTCAGCTAAAAAAAATGAAATAAGGTAAAATAATGTTTAATGCCTTAGGAAATAATGTTGACTCATGGCTCCATTTAACAAAAATAAAATAAATTGCCACAAAAAATAATTTAAAATAAGTTAAAATAAATAAATGTTTTTTGCCACAGAATATAATTTTTTGACTGATTGCTTCATTAAATTTATAAATAAAATTTATAAAATTTATTTTTTTTAATAAAATAAAATAACTCAACTGTTTAAAGTAAAAAAAAAAGTTTAATGCCACAGAAAATAATTCTAAATCATTGCTCCATAAAAGTAAAATAAAAAATAAAACATGTATTGCCATAGAAAATAATGTTGAATCACTGCTCGTTTGAAGTAAAAAAAATAAAAAGTAAATAAATAATGTTTAATGCTACGGAAAATATTTTGAGTCATCTGCCCATTTAAAAAAAAAATTGTATTGCCACAGAAAATAATTGACTCATCATTCCATGTAAAAAAATAAATAATTAAATTCAGAATAAAATAAAATAAAATAGGGGTTTAAAAGCAGAAAGAATATTCAAAAAATATTCTAAGAGTTCTACATTATCCAGTAAAACATATAGGCAGATAATACTGTATGTGGTCATGACTTTGTGTCTGTGGTAAGTGACATTATGCCACAAATGCTGTCGATCGAGCATAACGTCTATTAATATTACTTTAATGTTTGACTAATCTACTGAACTAGTGAACCAGACCAGGGGCCAAAAGAGCAGAGAGAGAAAGAGAGAGAAAGAGACAGACAGAGAAGGTGAAGAGGACAAATGCAGACATTTGAATGAAACTGAGTGATCAGATACAAACCCAGAGACAGAAAGAGAGACACACACAAGACAACTACAGGATGAACATAGAAAAGCGATGAAGGCGGCACACGGATACAGACGAAACTGAGACACGGCAACAGCTGGAGGGAGAAAGAGAGACAAAAGACAGCGTAAGAGGAAAAGAGGAGACGCTTTTCTGTGATGGAAAGGCAGAAGATTATTCGCATGACTGGAGAGTCAAACAAAACCATGAGAGAGACGTCAACCTAACCAGCACAGCTGCAGGAGAAAGAGAGAGAGAGCGAGAGAAGACAAGAAACCCTGGAGTCAGTCAGAGAGTTAAACGAAAGCACATACAGAGATTAGTTCTACAGAAAAGAAACGAAAGAAAAGAAAGACAAAGAGACCAGGAAGGAAGCGTTTTGTTTCCGGAGAGAGGTGAAGCTTTGAAGAGAAAGAGAGAAAGTGAGCGCTGGAAAGACAAAAGAGAGAGAAGGAGTAAACAAATAGTGTAAAGGAACACAGCAAATGGCACATACAGTCGAACACAGAGAACAGGAGGAGGAATAAAAGAGAGACATCGGGCAGATCAGACTGTCTTTAGACTGGCAGGGAAATCTCACGCACTTTTCTCGCTTTGAAGGATGACAAACTTTTCATCGTTTACTCGCCCTCGTGTCGTTCCAAACCTGTGGGACTTTCTTTCTTCTCTGGGACGATATTTTGAAAAATGTTCCAATTCCATTAGATGATCTAATGGTATTTACAATGAAAGTGACCAAAGCTGTCAAGCTCCAAAAAGCACCAAAATTAAGTTCATACGACTTTTGTAGTCTTCAGAAATCATACAATAACTTTTTCTGAGGGAAAAGTCTGACATTTAAATATGGCTATTCGCTGTTAATCGTTTCTCATATAAATGCACCACATTGAATAAAAAAATAAATAATGTACACTGAAATTTAAATAGCTATTCACTGGAAATCTTCACATTAAAAATTACAACAAAAAAATAATGTAAATAAAATATACATTATAATTCTAAAATAAATTAAAAACACTAAAATTTTGATTTAAATATAGAATTTAAATTTCTTTTAACTGAAAATATTTTCATTTCAGAATTGGAAAATAAAATAAAACAATGAAATTTAAATAACTGTTAACTAACTATCTTTTTGCAGGCAGCCAGACATGCACCGTGAAAATAAAATAATATAAAACACTAAAAATTAAATTCACAATTCAAATCTTTTCATATAAAGACAAAAGTACACCAGAAATATAAAATATTCAATCAAATAAAAATATTCAGTGAAAATCTTTCCGCATAAAGCCAGAAAGTGGACCACAAAAATAAAATTAAATAATAAAATTAAATAAAATACTGAAATTTAAACTGCCATTCACAGAAATCGTATTGCATAAAGCCAGAAGTTGACCATAAAAATAAAAGAAAACACTAAAATTTTCAACGAAAAAATGTCTTTTCACACTGCCAGATATGCAACATAAAATAAAAGTTTTTGTGTTTAGGTCGCCTTTAAAATGGTTGTTTTGTGTTTTCTTTTTTGGAGCATTGTGCTTTATAGAAAAGAGCAGTTTCAGTTTTCAGTCCCACAGAAAACAACATGAGGGTGAGTAGACGTGTATAATCATATTTCAGATGTATAACTCATATTCCCAGCTGTATCCGCACCAGTCTAAGGAGAGCTGAGAGGTCCGGGAGGACGGGTCTGACTCGGGCGGGACGTTTACGCACAAACCATGAAGCGTCTGTCTGTCAACACATCTGTTTCGGTGCTGTCACTTTACTTCAAGGTTAATTCATTTAAAAGCCACCACGAACATCATGGCCGAGTTGTTGAAGACACACAGACGTAGTCGTAACGGAGACGAGTACACATCGAGCAGGCAAAGCAACAAACACACACACACACACACACACACACACACACACACACACACACACACACACACACAGACAGACAGACAGACAGACAGACAGACACGAGGTTAGCTCGGGAGGGGAGAGAGACAGGGCTGTAAAATCCTCATTAATATTCAGGGGAGGTGTCAGTAATTGGTTAATTGTGAACTGAATGCAGCTCTGATTGGCTGAATATGTTAATGAGTTAGTGTCCTTGTTAGTTCAAGCCTATTGAACCCACACACATTCAGCTGCCATGAAAAATGAGAACAGATGGAGAAATGATAATGACAGAAAGAAGAAGTGAATTTCAGGGTCTGAAAGCCTGTTTAAAGTTTGAACCCTCTAATAAAGGTTTTAAAGGGGTCATATGATGCTTTTTAATGATTTACTTTTCTTTTAGTGTGTATCTGTTTGTGACTCGAAACTGATTACATTAATAACTGTTTAAAAATACTTTAGAAGCCTCAAAAGCTAAACTCATGATTATGGTAATGAGCGTTACATTTCTGACACATGCTTGAGGTGTTCGACCAATCACAGCGCACTGGGTCAGCTGGCCAATCACAGCACTCTGAGCTCTTCAGAAGGAGGGGCTTAATAGAAATCAGTGCATTTCAGACAGACTGGGAATAGAGGGGCTGCAATAATGAAAAATAATGTTTTTTGAGCATTAAAGCATGTTAACCTATACTAATACACCCAATAAACAAAATAATGAACTTTAAAAACAGCATCATATGGCCTCTTTAAAGGGGTGATGAACTGAGAAATCAAATTTTCCTTGAGCTTTTGACATCTAAGAGGTCATCATATTATAAGAATATCCTGTAAATTTCAGAACTGAAAACGTCCTTGTTAGTCCAATAAATGCTTTTATTGACACCAGGCTCAGCAAACGACTCGTTTTTCAAAGTGGGGGGAACTATGACGTCAAAGAGGATAAAACACCACCCCCGCTGAAGAAGATCAACGCCTACTTCAACACGGCTACTTTAGCCCCGCCCACCGATTCGCGCATTACACGCATAGCTAAATAACATGGGCCTACCTCGTGATGACAAACCGGATCGAGCTACCGAGCAATAAACATGACATTTACAAAATATTGTGCAGTGCCTGGTTGTGGAAGAAGACAGTCGCTGCATAATCTTCCTCTGGATTCAAATAGGAATGCTTGGTTAAACTTTATTTTTAATGACGTTCCAGCTGATGTGGGTAAAACATTGTCCGTTTGTTCGCTTCATTTCACTGAGGATTGTTTTGTAAACAAGACACAGGTCGAGACTGGATTTGCAGACCGATTAAGATTAGAAAACGGTGCTGTGTCTTCTATATTGGATCCGACAGGAATGGTGCAACACACTTATGTGAGTAAAATTTTTATTTAAAAAATAATAATAATCTGATAGGCTAGTATTGCACTGTTACAGATAGTTTGATATCTAATAATTATGTGTACATGTGTATCAGTCTAATCGTTACTGACGAGTGAGTTGAAACTCCTTATAATATGCAAAACTGTTATCCACTCACAGCAGTGGGCGTTTACTTCCAAGTCTTCAATGCGAGACGCCCATAAAAACCGAGCGTTTTTGAGCTAGGCTCAAAACTAGGGTAGAAAATAGCCTATTACTTATTCATTTTGATGTTTTTGAATGTAAAAACCAAGCGAACGTCATAAGTTGACCTCAGACAACAATATAACATTTTTTAAAAAGCTAGTTCATGACCCCTTTAATTCAACATGTCGCATAAGAAACATTTCAAAAGCAGTTTCAAATGATCATTATAGTAATAGTTTGACTATGAGAGCTCATATTTTCAGGAGGTAAAAAACAAGTGCTTTCTACATTGGAAAATAATCAATAATGGACGATTTATCCATAAAACATAGAACTATCACTATTTATTATCACATTACACATATTCACATTACTAAATGTTCGAATATAAATTGTCCAAGACAATATTAAAAGGTTAGTTCACCCAAAAATGAAAATTCTGTCAGTATTTACTCACCCTCATGTTGTTCAACCCCGTAAGACCTTCGTTCATCTTCGTAACACGAATTAAGATATTTTTGATTAAATCTGAGAGCTGGATCACTCCTCCATAGGCTTCTAAGGGATTGACACTTTTCAGCCCCGAAAAGTTATTAAAGACATCGTTAAAATAGTCCAAGTGACTACAGTGGCTCAATCTTCAGTTTATCAAGCGACGAGAATACTTTTTGTGCGCAAAAAACTAAGAAAAATAACGACTTTATTTCAACTATTAATTTCCTTCTCTGTGGGCCTCGAGTCAGTTCACTAGTGTAATAGCGTAAGCTTCTGTGTTGTACGTCACACGTAGGCTCACTATTGGCTGACGCTGGTCATGTGTGTGATGCGTGTGACGTACAACACAGAAGCTTACGCTGTTACACTAGTGAACTGACTCGAGGCCCAGAGAGAAGGAAATGAATAGTTGAAATAAAGTCGTTATTTTTCTTAGTTTTTTGCGCACAAAAAGTATTCTCGTCGCTTGATAAACTTAAGATTGAGCCACTGTAGTCACTTGGACTATTTTAACGATGTCTTTAATAACTTTGAGGAGTGATCCAGCTCTCAGATTTAATCAAAAATATCTTAATTCGTGTCCCGAAGATGAACGAAGGTCTTACGGGGTTGAACAACATGAGGGATAGTAATTACTGACAGAATTTTCATTTTTGGGTGAACTAACCCTTTAATAAGAAACAAATTCCTGTGTCGCCTTAGAAAGCAACAGTTGAAGCCTGAAGACTTTCTGTTAGGATCAGTAACTCATGAACATCGACAAGAGAGAATGGGACGAGAACAGGTGAAATGAGGACAGAGAAAAGAGAAAGAACACAATGAGCATCTTTCTCTTTCTCTCTCTGTATCTCTCCGTTTGTCCTTCGCTATCGATCGAGGGCAGATAAAGCCTGAATAATTCATTCACTGTAGACGTGTGACTGGGTTATTCAGAAGTTCGGCTCAGTAACCTGTTAAACTTTAGCTGTCATCGTACATGTCAACATAAATATCGTCTTCATAAATCTTTTAACAGTACAGGACGCTTCATAAAATCGACTATATTATTCAAATAAAAAAGTTTAGTGTCATTTTTTATTAATACTGTACATGTAAGTATTGAACACTTTTGTCTTATATCAAATTAAGTAATTAAAAGTTATGCTTATATTATATAAAATATTTTATATAATGCTTACTAAAAGTATTAAACACTTTTGTCTTATATAATGTTTTATACTGTTGCTGTTTTGTAAAAGCAATGTGCAGATAGGCCTATGTTTATTTTAGTTTCTAACATGTTATACTTAATTAAAACATTTAACTTTAAATTTAATTTTTAAATAAATAAATATTAAGTAATTAGAATGTATACAAATAAAATCAAATAATGAATTAAATAAAATGTTTATTTTAAATAATATTTAGTAATATTTTCTAAAAGTATTGAATTTTTGCCTTATATCATGTAGATATTGTTGCCATTTTATAAAAGCAATAAGTAGATGTGCATTTTAGTTGTTAAAATTGATTATTTAATATATATATTTTTTTAAATACTTTAAAATTAAGTAATTCAAATGTATACAAATTAAATTGAATATTGAATTAAATAAAACATTTATTTAAGAAATAATCTGATGTGTTTATTTTAGTTGCTTAAATGAAATCAAATTAAAAAAGAAAGTTTTTGAATAAATTTTACTTTAAATAATTAATATTAAATAATAATAATAATAATAATAATAATTATTATTATTATTAATTAAAATGACTAAATAATCATTTATTAATTCATTAAAGAAAAGAAAACATTTATTTTATATAACATTTAGTAAAATAATTTTAAATTATTTAAAAAATAAGTTTGGCATCTTCCCTACATATTTTTTGTGCTTATATATCCTGATTCATTCGCCAGGCATTCACATCTGCATACTATATTCTGGCCATAAGGGGGTTTAATCCTTTGCGTTGTACCTAACAACACTCCTTCACCATGGTAAAAACACTGTAACATGCGACTTTAAGTGGCAAAGTGCTGTATTTGAGTAAAGCTCATGGATGTATGGCAGCACAAGGAGAAATAAGACAGAGAGAAACAGATGATTTCTCTTGAACTGATGTGTATAAACATCTCCCACACATGCAGTAGATGTTTTATATTTATGAATAATGTATTTATGATTATTACGGGAGCTGATGAGATGCAGACGGCAGCCTGCAGGTGTGTGGCGTGACCAGTAGGGGGCGCACAGAGCCCAAATTCCCCCCCGACATCTGGAATGTGCTCTTCCAAGCGCTCTCACCTCGAAAGTGGGCTGTTGGCATGGCAACCGAGGGGTGGTGAGAGAGTGTGTGTGTGTGTGAGGGATGGAGGGGCAGCAAACGGTAGACCATATAGTGCACAGACAGCCGACGAGGAGAAGGATATATGACAGGTACAGGTGAGCGCCTCGCTAACACACACGCATGGACGTACATGACAAACACACACACACACACACACACATATTCAGAGGCGGGCTGGAGGCGGGTCCCTTTGGGGTTCACCGTGACCTGTTATACTATCCTGCGTTTACCTGCCCCGGGCACCAACGCACGCACCTTGCTGACCCGTCCAGGCTGGAGAGGGAGACCGCGCTCCCCTCTATACAGATTCCCATCAGAAACACACAACACAACATCATGCCATCGCATGCACACACACACACACACACAGCATACTAGAGATGATTACATAACCAACCCACGATGCACAGCGGCATGAGCGTGTCCACAGAAACTCATTACTTCATGCATGTGTGAGATGCAAAGGGCCTTTCGAGACAAGAGTCAAAGCCTGTCCAGTACACACACACACACTGCTGTTAGCTCATTCACTTCATTCAAAGCTTGTCGTAATTTCTTGGACAGCAGCCCTCTACACTATAAACACACACACACACACACACACCTAATATGTGCACAGCAGAACAGCTCAATTAAAATCTGATGCTCCTGGGCAAATACACACCAAGTTTCCAATAAAAATCCCTAAAGGAATAGCTCAGCCACAAATAAAAATCATCTACTACGCACTCTTTATATCTACAGAGGACTGTAACGGAGATGTTTAGCAGAATGTCCAAGCTGCACTTTTGAACTTCTCCTTTGCATTTCCACAGAAGAAATGAATAATAATAATTCTGTCATGACAGCTCTGAGTGTTTGGCATGGTAATAGGTGACAATGTTGATATGTCTGGTATAAATCTGGAATAAATCTGCTCTTTCCAACACACACACAACACACTGCTGTGAGGAAGACATGCTGCTGCTGTACGATACAGCATACATGAATCACCCGTAGCAGATCTATACAGGTGGAGCTGGGGAAGGAGGAGGGGTTTCTGAAGGCAAATGCTAACCAAGTATTTGAAAGTTGAGCAGCGAGCTCATTGGCTACTGATACAGCAGGAACCAATCAGCTGTGCCCGATAGAGAATGATGTGATTGCAAAAACAATGTAATTTTTTTTTAATTCACAAATCAATTATTAGGTTTCAGAATTTTTTTCAACCAAACTTTGTATAAAGATGATTCTCAACTATATTATGAAAGATATAACTGAATGAATTGATATAACATTTTACTTTATGCAATATGTGGGTAAAATGGCCATGGATGGGTTTTGCTATTCAATACAATGCATCTATTTTTCAATACAACCCCTATTATTCAATACTCTGCTCCTAATGTGTGTGCACTTACTTGGATGGGTTAAATGCAGAGGTCAAATTCCAAGTATGGGTTACCATACTTGGCCACCACGTGTCACTTTCACTTTCACTTTCACTTTCACTAATTTGCATATTAATGTGTTCTTGGGGCAACATGTAACGAAAAAAGAAGTGTAATAATTGGAGTAACAATTGGCAACCTTTTTGTAATATTTCATAGGAATAGTGATGTATAATAAGTGTCTCCCAGAATGCCTGATAAACAGAAATGTATGAAATCAATGCCCTGTTTTGTAACAGAAAGTCATATTATGATTAGAAACCCTATTATGTTTTCCTGAGATGATGATTTATGAAATTATTCTGATTTAAATGATTACAAAATATTATCATTTTCCATAAGAGTGCTAAATTTGATCACTAAATTAATGTCAGTAATTTTTAAAGACCAAGGAGAAGGAGTTGTGATGTTGAAAAGCCCTGAATGTGCTCTTTACAGGACATCCAGACTTAAAGAGAGAAACTCTGGTACCAGGAGAATATATATACAGTGGTTAAATTGGGCCGGGGCTCTCCGGGGCTTAGCCCCGGCACATAAGCCTGCTCGTTTCAGTTGCCTACTGGAAATTATGTCACATAAAATTTGATGAAAGTGATGCTTTTGAAAACATATTTCTGACAATAAATGAAAGATTTTTGAAATGGCATGTCTATTTTGTCTCGGCGGAGCTGAGAACAATCAGAACACGGCCGTATTCTTGCTCAGCTGGTTAATCTCGTTGTCAGTCGACCATGATCGCGCACCGCTCGCGCATCTAGGTGACACGGATAAATGAATGCCGTAGTTGCGCGGGATGTGGAAGCGCGCAAAAGTTCCAGAAATGTACAAAAAGTGCCCTGGCCTTGAATGAGAAGGTAAAGTAAATAAGACTAAATCAAAATGAAATAAGCAAGACTAGGTTGACCATGTGATTTTTCTCAGGAGATCTTGTGAGCATTTTACTTCAGACACCGGATTATCAGCAAACTGCAAGAGAACTGCTAGCTGGCTACTCAAAATAAACTAGCAATATATTCAGCCAGCATATTTGTATTTGATCTGTGTGAATTACAGAAAGACTTGCTAGACCTACATTTAGCTACCAAGCAAACTTTCCACAAGGATAGATTGATTTTATTTTTGTGACTTGTGCATATCTTGATGAGAAATGATGCAGAGTGTGTGTTGTAGTAGTAAAGAGAGAGAATGGGAGAAGGAAGTGTGTGTGAGGTGGACCTGGTCACCACAGACCCAAATCTTCTCAGCTGTTGCTACTGTCATATGCTGCACTGTCTCTTCATGTGGCACATTATGTTTGGCACATTGTATGGGTCACTATATATCATAACAGGGTAATAAAATGTGTAATCAAGTGATGACTGATTAACAGTAATGTAAATGCTAAATGTCCTAATACCTGTTGATACTACAACAATGCAAAGTATATGCTCTTAACCTTGCAGTTTTTCACATATCATGTAATACTCAATTTCTCCATTTCTTTGCACAAAACTCTCCAGAAAGTGCTATTTAATGGTTTATTTTTAAAAAAAAATTCCCGGGGGGGGGGGGGGGGCATACCCCCGGACCCCCCTAGGGAGAGTAGAGCACCCCCACATAATAAATCCCAATTTAACCCCTGTATATATATATATATATATACACACACACACACACACACAGTATATAACATTACACTTCTTCCCACTACATATACATTAATAAACAGTTAAAAACCAGACTAAAAAAGTATGTAAAAAATAAAACAATACATAAAAAGACTATATACTCAAATATTATCATGTTGTGTTATATAAATTGAAATCCAGGTAAAAAAAAAAAAAAAAATTAACAAACATCTAAATCCCAATTTGTTCATAATTTTCATTTTTGGGTGAACCATCCCTTTAATTCACACATAAACATACACACACATCATCTCAGAGTGAGCTGGTCAAAAACACTAAAACGAAACAAGCATCAGTTAAAAAAGCCGCTTTATAAACACCAACCAAACTGGAGGATTGCAGGCGTTTGCTCTGTGAAGCATCACTATTATTACTGCTCATACTTTGAGTTAGTGATGAAAAGCCCTAACAGGACAGGCATTAAACTTCAGCATAACAGTTTCTGTTGAGTTCCTCAAATTAGGTATTTTGTTGAGGTGTGACATTACCAAATGATTCGACTTATAAAGCGTATAAAAAATCCACTGTTCCACTGACTGACTGACAGCCTAACTCTGGCTTTGTGTTGGTCGAGAGGGACAGAGAGTCCGCAGGCCATGTGAATCATGAAATGCTACAAGGCTTTTTGCAAAGTCAGCATGTTAAAACTTGCTGCGTCCAAACAAACCTTGTTCTTTCACTTCATCCACCCTTTCGTCTCTCCCTCTCATTAATACACCTGCTTTTAAAGACACACTGCGCTCTCTCTTTATCTGCAGCTAATTACAGAAGATTATCCACTCGAGTGGAGCGCTAGAAGGCGACACACACACACACACACACACACACACACACACACACACGACGTCAGCACCACGGACAGCTCCATTATTCTGCAGGAGTTTGACCCTCAGATCTTCTACTCGTCTCAAGAGCTCACGCTCACGGCTATTTGTCACTAGATGTTGTTCCTACTCGACTACCACTGATAATACATCATGCTGATGCTAGACATGCTTATATGCAGTAATTGTGCATTCAGAATCTATAACACGCACAAATAAGGATTAATCGAAAATTAACATTCAATGAAAACTTTACAACTTGAGCTTTACAAATATATATATATGATAAGTTAAAATTTATATATAAATATATAATAAAATATTAATAACAATATACAGGTATATGCATATATACATAGAGAGAGAGTCTGATTCTTTTTTTATTTTATTAATGTATAATTTATATTTTATATATATATATATATATAATATTAGTTAAAAATTATAAATATATAATCAAATATTAATATAAATTATATATTAAATCAAAAATTAACATTGAGTTATATATATATATATTAATATATTTTATTATTTTATAATACAATTTTATATATCATATTATTAATTAATATATACAATATTATAGTTAATGTTATTTATATATAAATATATCATAGAATATTAATGTCAGAGTTCCTGTTTTATTGTGTTTTTTCCCTGTGACCCAGTTTTCCAGTGCGTCTGATTATTGATTACATTCACCTGTTCAGTTAATTATCTTAGTTCTGCTTGTTATTTAAGCTCAGTGTTCAGTGATCTTTGTCTGGTGTCGTCTATTTTATGTGGATGATTTTTGCCTGTTCCTACGGTTTTCCTGCGTGGATTTATTCCCTCGTTGTGCTTTTCCTGTTAGCAGCCACCCGTGACGTATATAAATTATATTTACATATATTAACTTTATGTATATTATTTACATTTACAAGTTACCATAACATTTCATAAAAATATACTAAATAGGATTCATGAAAATCAGGGAAAATATGTGCTTGTTTGAAATCCTTCAGAGTTGCAAACGGGAAGTAAGCAAAGCTAATTGACATGCGAAGAGGTCAGCCAATCACAACAGAGATCACGTGCACAGACGTCTTAAAGGTACAGTAGCAAAAACAGCCTGTGTAATTCTACAGGTCAGCGTGGGTGGAAAATGATCTTGAAAAACATTTTTTTGTGTGCAAAAACTTTATAAACAGGCTCCAGGGGAAAATGTCTATACGAATCATATATATGCTGCTATATAACACAGAAGTTTAATCCAGTAAGCCACTCTTCATTGCTGCAAACGTAGCTTATTCTAAAACTGTGTTGTGTGTAGGTTCAGACAGAACTGCATAAAGAACTACATTATATAATCATTTAAATGATATGCAGTTTTATGCAAATGTATGCCCGCAACAATATGCGTATCCACAGCCACAATCCACAGCGTCCCGTTATCTGCATAACACTAGACGTGTCTACACACAAGCCACCCACACGCTGAGAGAGAGAGTGTGTGTGTGTGTGTGTGTGTGTGTGTGGCCATGATTGTGTAAAATTGAACAGTCAATAAAGAAACAAGCTTTTGTCACTGGGGTTTTAATTCCTGCTGATACTATAATCCAGATGCACCCACTGAAAACACGAACGACACGCAGCACAGAAGTGTACGGATGTGTTTCCAACCACATACTATACTATACTTTTATTCAGCAAGGATGCATTAAATTGATCAAAAGTGACAGTAAAGACATTTGTAATGTTACAAATTTCTATTCCAAAGAAATCTGTTCTTTTGAGCTTCCTATTCATCAAAGAATCCTGAAAAAATATCACTGTTTCCACAAAAATATTAAGCATAAAAACTTTTCAACATTGACAATAATCAGAAATGTTTCTCGAGCCTCAAATCATCATATTAGAATGATTTCTGAAGGATCATGTGACACTGAAGACTGAAATAATGATGCTGAAAATTCAGCTTTGATCACAGGAATATATTACATTTTAAAAGATATTCAAACAGAAAACAGTTATTTTAGATTTAAATAATATTTCACAATTTTACTGTATTTTTGATCAAATAAATGCAGCTTTGCTTACGTCTTACAAAAACATTTAAAAAATCGTACCGAACTATTTTTACTAGTGTAAGCCTATGTAGAATGTGCAAATTTCAATATTAAATGATATATATGTATATATACTATTATATATGCAGTTTTTCTTTCAGTAAAGTACATGCAGAAAAAAACTCCAGGATACCATTCTGAATAGTGTAAATGTCAAAAGCGTATACAGTATGTGAATGAGTTTCATTCATAGACTCAAACTAACAGAGTATAAAGAATCTGAGAGAGCCTACGGCTGGATTTACATCAGAAAGATCCTCTCTCTGACACAACACACTCCAGAGTCTCACAGCACTTATATTATCTGTGTGTGTGTGTGTGTGCTTTTAAATCCATTCAATCTAAATGCCATGATCACAGTGGGAGCTTCAGTCCCAATCCACAGCAAAGCCTCCCTATAAAGGTGCCGCACGCTTGAATCAACAGCAAAATGGCAGAGAAAAGCTGTGTGTGTGTGTTAGCATGTGAGACGTGACAAAGGGGACGTGATATGAATCTCTGTCTCTCGCTGCACACGGCACATGAGTGAATGACACGAAACCTGTCAGGAACACGTCTGGGTCACACCTCAGCCCACAATCTGATGAAATCAATAAGAAATGAGGAAAATTAAGTCTATTTTAAGTCTATACTGTAAGTATACTTTCTGCATTGTGATATTATATTCATGAATATATCAAGCATGCTAACCTCATTTCTCAGTAGCATATTGTAATGTACAAAATATTCATAATCATAAGTACTCAATTAAATAAATAATATTGTTTAATTACTAATTGCAAATCAAACTGTAAGTATATATAATAATGGTGTTTGAATTTAACGTATGCTCATTTAAATAAATGAATAAACAAATAGTAAAAATATGTGTGTGTCATGCTAGTATTTTGTACTAAATTTAATTTGTTCATTTAAAAAATATAGTTTTTATAAATGTAATTATTAATTAATAATAAATTGCATATATATATATATGCCTTGAAAAGCCAACAGAAATAGATAATTTGAAGACATTATTGTAGCAGACAATAGAATAATTGAATAGACAAAAAGTGTTCAGCTTTTAAAAGACTCTGCATTCGAAGTCGTAAAACAAAACAAAAAAGATTAAATTATTTTTAATCAATGCATGAAATTCACAGGCCTATTTAGTGTTGGGCGATATGCTCCATTTTCATATCGTCCTATCGTCAGCCTGTGAGATCGGCGATACACGATATTATCGTGAGGGGGCGGGGCTTACTTATTTGATTATTAACTTGATTATTTACTCATTAATTTGCTTGTTTTATTACTTCCATTTTATACGAGAATACTTTTTTTATTTGCTAGCAAAGGTGGAGTGTTTATTACTAGGCTAAATCAGGTTATTTCCCGGTAGTATAGTGAGGTAAAAAAAGATCCTAATCATTTTTGTATCTGACTCGAGTATTTCAACATGTCAGCGGGAAATTTACGGACACACATGATCCTCTCATGCCGTTACAGATGCAGCATTTTGTACTTCTGCACGAGATGAAAACATGTTTTAATAATTTCTAAGGTCAAGAAAGTGTCATAGTTTGCAATATATGTCCTCCCACCAGTGCTCTCTCTGTCTGGATGCACTTCACATAGCCTACGCGCACTTCAAGCCCAAAGAACGCGGGTTCTTGTGTTTAAAATGCCGGGAGAAATAAGGTGCAGAAATCTAGCTGAGTCGATCGGAATACTTAAACTTATGACTTGACTCCGATAAAGGAAAACAGGTTAATGCGTTTACATGACCAAATGCATTGTCAGTTTATTCAGAATAATCGTGCTAGAACGTGCATGTAAACGCGCTCATTCTCTGAAAGTGAAAGTAGAAACGGACTGAGCTTTCAGCATCTGTTGCTGCATTAACGCCGCGTTCTCTCAGAGACGACGATGGATATAACGGTATAGCGACTATCTTAATTTATAGGCTTAATATTTCTCTTGTGGACCTATATGATGACAGTGAAAAAATTAGAAGAATATTTATTGTTAAACAAGTGTCTGAAGCTGCTTTTGATTTTTATAGATGGCAGAGTTGTGCTGTGTTCGTGAACTAAAGACTGGCCTATATAATTTTAGTGATATTATTATTATTATAAATATTTAATTGTATTGTTTAACATTTTGTTAATGTGCTATGGAAACCAAATATTGATGAACAACGATGCCGTACTCTTGGATCTGTATAAGATCTAAATGCGTCTGTTAAAACAAGCACTCTTGACAATTCGTGAATGGATCACCTTGCAATTCAATTTTGATGTGGGATGTAGGCTAGGCCTCGTTTTTTATTCTGTTTTAAAAACATTTTCTTAGAGGAGTCCTCATAAGCGCGTGTCGGTGTTGTCGCAAGTGTTAGGCTATGCGGTGATGTCGTTATGAATTTAGGCAAGGCAGATTTATGGCCTATTGTAGTTCCTAATATTAATTTAATAACAATACTAGCTTTATAATAATACTACTAGGCCTACTAATAATAATTTAATACGTTCATGGTAAAACGAGACACTTATCGTGTTGATATCGTCAAAGGCATCTGCCATCGGCGAAATCTCAGACTATCGTCGATACACGATACTATCGTCTATCGGCACAACCCTAGGCCTAATCATGTCTTATTTTTGTTGTTTTGATGTTGAGGTGAATTATGACCATCATAAGATTCATTTCAGCGTCAATGATCCAGTAGCTGTAATCTCGCTCATGCTGATTCAAGCACTTCATAGAGATATAACCATCAGATAGCACTTCAAAGCCTCTGTGTGTGTGTGAGTGTGTGTGTGTGTGTACATCATCTCCGTCTCGGAGATCATTTGCTTTCCGCATTATATCTGCCACTGCTTTAGAATAAGAGCTCATCGATGTTGGTTCACCAGTGCTGAGCTCTTCCTGTTTGATTCTCATTCACTGGGCATTCTGGGTAATCACAAGCCCTCCGAGCAGCAGAGGAACGTGCCAACAGCTAGAAGGCTTGGCCATTCAGACAGTCTCTCTCTTTCACTCTCTCCTTATTAGTCTGCTAGCTCTTCCTGGCTGAGTTAATTGCATGTGTGTGTGTTTGGCGAGCCCTGGGTTTTACTCCAGCCCTAATTAACCAGAGAACGAGAGAAAAGAAAAATGAGTCTGAGTCGGAAAAGAGAGAGAAAGACCAAATAAATCACCCAGAACTTGGATATTCAAGTGGAGATTCAAGAGAAAGTTCACCAAACGGTCCTGAACTGTATAGCAGTGTCGGGGAGTAGTTACAGCACACTTAAAGGGATAGTTCACTCAAAAAAGAGAAAGAAAGTTCTGTCATCATTCACTTACCCTTATGTTTTTCCAAACCTGTATGAGTTTCTTTCTTCAATACAACAAAAAAGAATACCAGAACAGTTGACGGGACACTCTAAAAAATGCTGGGTTGTTTAAACCCAATTGTGGGTCAAATATGGAAAAACCCAAACATTGGGTTAAAAATGTAATTTAAAAATTTAACCCAACGGCTGGGTTTCTCCATATTTGACCCAAAGTTGGGTTGAAACAACCCAGGATTTTTTAGACTTCCATTGTGTTTTATTTTCCAATGGAAGTCAATGGATGTCTGAATAACAATATTCTTCAAAATATCTTTAGTTTTTCACAGAAGAAAGTAACTCATACAGGATTGGAACAACATGAGAGTGAGTAAATGATGACAGAATTTTCACTTTTGGGTGAACTATCCCTTTAAGCTACTCTTTTGAACAACTAAAGATATTAATGAAACATATCTACTACAATGAACATTATATTTGTAAGTATTTTTTATTTGGCACATAAACAATGATTATATTAGGGTTAAAGCATAATATACAACTAATAAAAGACTAATCAAAACATCCTAATTCACATATTTGAATAAAAACTGTGATAAGCAACAGTTTGTAACTTAAAATACAACATATTTCATCATAAAGACAACCCAACCCCAAACTTAGTATTTTCGAACCACTGAAATGAACCATTGGAATGAATGAACAGATTCACTAAAATCTTGTACTGTATATTCCATTGCAATATTGTATTGTAATATATATATATATATAGTGCCATTCATAAGTGAACATTTTCATTTATTCAATAACACACACACACACATACACACACACACACACACACAATGTAAAAAAGTATATAAATGTAGGCCTATATATAATTTTTCACATTTAAAACTTTATAAAAATGTTAAATATATAGTGCAGAAAGCTTTTCTTATTATTAATGTCTTTGTTATAAATTGCTCATAATCCTAAACTGAACAACACTAGTATATTGTCCTTTCTCCGGTTGAGAGCAGCAATCCTTCAGTTCACCAGAGGAGGCGCTATCAGCACAGGAACTACAGGTGTTTCCATCATAATGAAGTCTTGCATCAGTCTGTATAATATTAATGGTGATCAGGGAGACCCCTAATGTTTTCCTTCATGTTTAAAGAGGCATGGGAGTGTGTGTCAGCTCCAGTCTCAGGAGAGTTACACCACTTCAGTCAGAGGCCTGTAAATTAGCCTCGACCAACGGCATCAATACACTCCCTCTCACTGGCACACCACCAAACGCAGTAAATCATACACCTAATGCCATACAGCGCCTGTTTGTGAGGCTGAGAGAGAGAGACACTCACGTCTGCGTTCTCTAATTTAGTTGCGATCACTCGTCGGCCCTCCAAATGATCAAAAACTAATTCAGCCTCTGACTCACTGCCATTATCCAGCGCAGAAACATTCACCGATGATCGCTGGTTAGCCAGAGAGGATTTCCCTCGAGACCGAGTGTGTGCTGTGTGTTATCATCAGTGTGGAAGCTATAGAGGAATGCTTTTTTAATAAATGAATGTTTATGTGAGTGACAGGCATGATTCTAAGTAATAAAAACCCTTTGCAGAGCAATTCACTAAATGCACACACAAGAAAACAAACAGGCTGAGCTCGAAATACCTTACTACTCATACTATTTCTGCAGTGTGCATACTGTGCATTTTTTGATAATGCAAACCTAAGTAGTTGTTTGCATAAATGTGCAGAATACAATATCCCCACAATGCAATTGCTATCTATCTATCTATCTATCTATCTATCTATCTATCTATCTATCTATCTATCTATCTATCTATCTATATATATATATATATATATATATATATATATATATATTTATTTATTGTACATTATTGTTGTCAAAATGATAAAAGGACACTTTTAAAAATAAAAATGTTTATTTCGTAAATTGGATTGTTTTTTTTCAACCCTTTTCCATTAAAATACATATTTTAAAAATAAAAATGTAATTATTAATTACATAATATTTAAAGTTAATAATAAAAAATACATTTAAAAATGCTACTATATAAAGTGCCATTCATAAGTGAAAATTAACATGTAAAAATAAATATATATATATATATGTTTTTTGTTAAACTTGACAAAACTTTAAGACTTTTTAAAATATATGATATATTTATTTCTATATAATACATACAGAATGTACAATGTTTTATATCTGCATAAAATATACTATTTAAATATATTTATATTACAATTAAATTTCAATATTATATATATAATTGTATATATATGTAAAACTTTATAAAAAATATTACATATATAGTGCAGAATGATTATTTATATGTAATGAGGTCATGTGATAATGCAGCATATTGTTTGAAATGTTTATTGTTATATGTTGCACATTGTTTCACATGCTATTTATATTGTGTACTGCATATTGCACGGTAGTTTCCATTCCCAAAACAGAGCTGGAGCAGGAAAAGTAAAAAGCTAATGAGATACCAAGTGAGAGAGAACAAATATAAAAAGCATAAAAGACAAGAAAAAAAAGTGTGAACTTGGGAGACGTGTTCAAGGAGAGTGGGGATAAAAGGATCTGACGCTAAAGTCAGAGGATGAAAGAACAACAAATAGGCATAAAAATGCCAAAAACAGAAACAAACAAGTCGTGCAGTAAAGATCGCAACAGTTCACATCTCAGCAGGAAGTAAGTCACAGCATCTCACACCTCATTGGCTGAGCCCTGGCCCACACAGACACCAATGGCATTCAAACACCCGGTTAGCCTCAGGTGAGTCTCATTAGCATGATTAATGAGCTCATTACTTATTAGCGACATACAGCTGAACATACAGCTTGTTAATTTACTTCATATCAGCCATTCTGAAGCTCTCTTCCAAAAACCTAGCGAGAGAAAGCGGCCTGTTCCCTGCTTGAAGGCTAGGAACATTCTCCTTGATACTGAAAAGAATTGGTAAAATAGTTCAATCTAGTAAAAAATGTACTATTTTACTCATTATTTGTAAGTGCAATGTATCTTTAAGGCTTAGAGTAAAGATGAAAACATGCTAACAGTAAAATCAACTGAAAGTGATGTTTCTGCTATAGTTCTCATATAGCCACATGCTAACATCAAACTTTAAAACATTAAAAATGCACTATTTTATTCATGACTTAGTTTGTAATGTGTATTTTATGTTAATTTGAGGATTGTGCTGTTAGCTTACTAGCATGCTATCATCAAACTCTTCCAGAATCAGCTAAAAGTTGCATCATTCTTGTGTTTAACATCGATACTGAAACAAATTGATAAAATACTACAATGTAGCCTAATTGAAAAAGGTCAATTTTATTCCTTCGTACGCTTTCGCAGCGTTATCATACAACAGAGTATCGCAACATGCTAACACTATATTAAAATCGACTGGGAGTGCCATTTCTCCTTGTTCTCATGAGCATTGCTATTTAGCCACATGCTAACAAACTATTGGAATATAATTAAAAATGCTCTTTTAATAACTTGTCTATACAGTTGCATGATTCCAGGAATAGTGTGGTTTATCATTGATACTGCAAATAATTAATAAAGTGGATAAATCTAATTGGGCTATATATATATTTGAATGTACTCTGCTTTTATGTTGTTGCATTTCTCTTTTATTTTTCTTATTTTTGTTTAGCACTTTGAGATGTAACTTTTAAAGGCGCTATAGAAAATTAAATTTATTATAATATTATTATTATTTTTAAGGGTACTGCAATGTAAACATGACAACATGCTAGTCGTTCGATTAGCAGTATGCTAATGCCAAACTTTACTGCAGAATCAGTTCTCATGTGCCGTTCACCTGCCATGTGAAGTTGCTGCCTATGAAGTGCACTACAAGTCACTTATGAGATTTGGCTGCCCATGTTGGCAGTCGATAGCATGACGGCTCACTAGCGTTTTGGAACAGAGCTTGAGAGAAACTACTAACTCGGATTACATCTTGAAAGCGCGAGCGGCGCACCGCTGTGTCTGTATCTGCCGCCTCAGAGCCTGTGGCAAATACACGCTATGCTGGGTATTACCCACAATCCCCTGCTCTCTAGCAGGAGCTCTACCGCTTGCTGTGGGTTGGTCAAACATGTAATACATCTCTCCACACACACACATATTCTGACAGATACCTCTTGTCAGGGGGGGTTTCTTCACTGGGCGGTACTTCCTGTAGGTCTGGAAGATTGGCAAAGTCGTCATGCTCGGCCAATCCGATCGCGAGAGAGAGAACCACCATTTTTCCTTCCCTTCACCAAGAAAATGAGACACAAAACAAAGAGAGAGCAGCAAAGTGCCGAGAGGAAGAGTCGAGAGCGAGAGGAAACACACAAGAACAAGAAACTGTTATTAGGCAGCAGATAATATTAGTGTTGAGTATATCAGCCCCTTTCCTCAGACCGCACTGCACATGCTCTGTTTTACAGCCGCTGATTCATCAATATGCACTTATTTGCATGTTAACTTCGGTTGTATCTCAATGGCAAACCTGTGCTTAGCAATATGAATAAGAATGTTCTAATGCAGGTATTCGAAAAAGTTATGTGTGAAATACAAAATCTCAGTAATTCCCATCATGTTTAAACAAAAGGCCCGTAAACACTCAAACTCACAGTCTCTCGCACACACACATTGATTTACTGTCCTCGTCACTCAACACATTCACTGTCTCCCTCTTTCCCTGGTGTTTTCATCCTTCTCTCTCTCTCTCTCTCTCTCTCTCCTCAGCCTTAATTGAGGCCCGTTAGAGAGATCTGGACTAATTGTTTCTATTTGAGAGTGCAGTGTGTGTGTGTGTGTGTGTGTGTGTGTGAGAGGTGTCGGCACTGAGCTTCTGCTTTCTGGGTCACTGCTCACCCTCTATCTCCTCTCCTCTCTTCTTCTCTTTCTTACATTCTTCAATTTTCTCTCTACTTACAAATCCCCCTCATCTCTGAGCCTGGACCTTTCTCTAATATCCTGCTATTAAACTTCTCTTAAACAGCTTTTGAAAGCTTTCGTCTGTCCCTCCTGATCTTAAAGGAACAGTTCACATGACAATGATTAGGTTCACAAACGCAAATAGTTACAAACCAATATTATATGTGTGAGTGTGCAAATTATAAATATATATAAATAATACATTTAACTATAATATATATACATATATCTAATATAAAATACATATATATATATATATATATATATATATATATATATATATATATATATATATATATATATATAAAATACATTTAGCAATTTTATATAATTTAAGTTGTTTTATACAGGTCCTTCTCAAAAAATTAGCATATTGTGATAAAGTTCATTATTTTCCATAATGTAATGATAACAATTTAACTTTCATATATTTTAGATTCATTGCACACCAACTGAAATATTTCAGGTCTTTTATTGTTTTAATACTGATGATTTTGGCATACAGCTCATGAAAACCCAAAATTCCTGTCTCAAAAAATTAGCATATCATGAAAAGGGTCTCTAAACGAGCTATTAACCTAATCATCTGAATCAACTAATTAACTCTAAACACCTGCAAAAGATTCCTGAGGCTTTTAAAAACTCCCAGCCTGTTTCATTACTCAAAACCGCAATCATGGGTAAGACTGCCGACCTGACTGCTGTCCAGAAGGCCATCATTGACTCCCTCAAGCAAGAGGGTAAGACACAGAAAGAAATTGCGGCGTGGCATGGAGGCAATCAGCCTGTGGCACTGCTGAGGTGTTATGGAGGCCCAGGATGCTTCGATAGCGGCCTTAAGCTCATCCAGAGTGTTGGGTCTTGCGTCTCTCAACTTTCTCTTCAAAATATCCCACAGATTCTCTATGGGGTTCAGGTCAGGAGAGTTGGCAGGCCAATTGAGCACAGTAATACCATGGTCAGTAAACCATTTACCAGTGGTTTTGGCACTGTGAGCAGGTGCCAGGTCGTGCTGAAAAATGAAATCTTCATCTCCATAAAGCTTTTCAGCAGATGGAAGCATGAAGTGCTCCAAAATCTCCTGATAGCTAGCTGCATTGACCCTGCCCTTGATAAAACACAGTGCACCAACACCAGCAGCTGACATGGCACCCCAGACCATCACTGACTGTGGGTACTTGACTCTGGACTTCAGGCATTTTGGCATTTCCTTCTCCCCAGTCTTCCTCCAGACTCTGGCACCTTGATTTCCGAATGACATGCAAAATTTGCTTTCATCCGAAAAAAGTACTTTGGACCACTGAGCAACAGTCCAGTGCTGCTTCTCTGTAGCCCAGGTCAGGCGCTTCTGCCGCTGTTTCTGGTTCAAAAGTGGCTTGACCTGGGGAATGCGGCACCTGTAGCCCATTTCCTGCACACGCCTGTGCACGGTGGCTCTGGATGTTTCTACTCCAGACTCAGTCCACTGCTTCCGCAGGTCCCCCAAGGTCTGGAATCGGTCCTTCTCCACAATCTTCCTCAGGGTCCGGTCACCTCTTCTCGTTGTGCAGCGTTTTTTGCCACACTTTTTCCTTCCCACAGACTTCCCACTGAGGTGCCTTGATACAGCACTCTGGGAACAGCCTATTTGTTCAGAAATTTCTTTCTGTGTCTTACCCTCTTGCTTGAGGGAGTCAATGATGGCCTTCTGGACAGCAGTCAGGTCGGCAGTCTTACCCATGATTGCGGTTTTGAGTAATGAAACAGGCTGGGAGTTTTTAAAAGCCTCAGGAATCTTTTACAGGTGTTTAGAGTTAATTAGTTGATTCAGATGATTAGGTTAATAGCTCGTTTAGAGAACCTTTTCATGATATGCTAATTTTTTGAGATAGGAATTTTGGGTTTTCATGAGCTGTATGCCAAAATCATCCGTATTAAAACAATAAAAGACCTGAAATATTTCAGTTGGTGTGCAATGAATCTAAAATATATGAAAGTTTAATTTTTATCATTACATTTTATCACAAAATTAGAATTAAAATTAAAAATTAGCATATTGTGATAAAGTTCATTATTTTCCATAATGTAATGATAAAAATTAAACTTTCATATATTTTAGATTCATTGCACACCAACTGAAATATTTCAGGTCTTTTATTGTTTTAATACGGATGATTTTGGCATACTGCTCATGAAAACCCAAAATTCCTATCTAAAAAAATTAGCATATTATGAAAAGGGTCTCTAAACGAGCTATTAACCTAATCATCTGAATCAACTAATTAACTCTAAACACCTGCAAAAGATTCCTGAGGCTTTTAAAAATTCCCAGCCTGTTTCATTACTCAAAACCGCAATCATGGGTAAGACTGCCGACCTGACTGCTGTCCAGAAGGCCATCATTGACTCCCTCAAGCAAGAGGGTAAGACACAGAAAGAAATTTCTGAACAAATAGGCTGTTCCCAGAGTGCTGTATCAAGGCACCTCAGTGGGAAGTCTGTGGGAAGGAAAAAGTGTGGCAAAAAACGCTGCACAACGAGAAGAGGTGACCGGACCCTGAGGAAGATTGTGGAGAAGGACCGATTCCAGACCTTGGGGGACCTGCGGAAGCAGTGGACTGAGTCTGGAGTAGAAACATCCAGAGCCACCGTGCACAGGCGTGTGCAGGAAATGGGCTACAGGTGCCGCATTCCCCAGGTCAAGCCACTTTTGAACCAGAAACAGCGGCAGAATCAGAATCAGAATCAGAATCAGAATCAGAAAGAGCTTTATTGCCAAGTGTGCTTGCACACACAAGGAATTTGTTTTTGGTACTGAGGCCTCCAGTGGACATATACAGATACAAATACAACAAGAAACATAATACTACAAATTATAAGAATAAAAAATAAAAATATAAATATATGAGAATAAAAGTATCACAGTTGGGTTTAGTCAGAATAGACATTTCCAGATTTACAGATTATGAACATATTTACAGTGTTTTGAATATTATAAATAAATAAATCTACATATAAGTATCACCTGAGTTGTAGGGTATTGCACTAAACAGTGGGAGTATTGCACTTAAAGGCGTATGCATTGGGAGATATGTTAACTGTTCAGGAGGGAAATGGCCTGTGGGAAGAAACTGTTCCTGTGCCGAGATGTTCTTGTGGCCAGTGATCTGAGTCGCCGTCTTGACGGTAACAGATCAAACAGGAGGTGTCCAGGGTGAGTGGAGTCTGTGATGATTTTACCTGCTCTCTTCCTCACTCTGGAAGAGTACAGGTCCTGGAGGGTTGGCAGCGGGGCACCAATAATCCTCTCCGCAGTCCGGACTGTCCGTTGTAGTCTCCTGATGTCTGATTTGGTAGCTGAACCAAACCAGACAGTGATGGAAGTGCATAAGACAGACTCAATGACGGCTGAGTAGAACTGAATCAGCAGCTCCTGTGGCAAGTTGAACTTCCTCAGCTGGCGAAGGAAGTAGAGTCTCTGCTGGGCCTTTTTCACAGTGGAGTCAATGTGATTGTCCCACTTCAGGTCCTGAGAGATGATAGTGCCCAGGAACCTGAATAACTCCACTGCTTCCACAGTGCTGTTCATGATGATGAGTGGGGGGAGTGCTGGGCTGTTCCTCCTGAAGTCCACGATCATCTCCACTGTTTTGAGCGTGTTCAGCTCAAGGTTGTTATAACTGCACCAGACAGCCAGATGTTCAACCTCCAGTCTGTAAGCAGACTCGTCGCCGTTTTGGATGAGACCGATGACAGTGGTGTCGTCTGCAAATTTCAGGAGCTTGACAGAGGGGTCTTTAGAAGTGCAGTCATTAGTGTACAGGGAGAAGAGCAGTGGGGAGAGAACGCACCCTTGGGGGGCGCCAGTGCTGGTGGTGAGAGTCCTGGATGTGTGTTTCCCCAGTCTCACTCGCTGCTGCCGGTCCGTCAGGAAGCTGGTGATCCACTGACAGATCGAGGATGGTATGGAGAGCTGGGTCAGTTTGGCTGTGAGAAGACCAGGCATGATGGTATTGAAGGCCGAACTGAAGTCCACAAAGAGGATCCTTGCATAAGTCCCTGGTCTGTCGAGATGTTGCAGGATATAATGCAGTCCCATGTTGACTGCATCATCCACAGACCTGTTTGCTCTGTAAGCAAACTGAAAGGGATCCAGCAGGGGTCCAGTGATGTCTTTCAGGTGGGCCAACACCAGTCTTTCAAACGACTTCATGACCACAGACGTGAGAGCGACAGGTCTGTAGTCATTAAGTCCAGTGATTTTGGTTTTTTTGGGGACAGGAATGATAGTGGAGCGTTTGAAGCAGCAGGGAACTTCACACTGCTCCAATGATCTATTGAAGATCTGCGTGAAGACCGGGGCCAGTTGGTCAGCGCAGGCTTTTAAACAAGCAGATGAGATGCCGTCTGGGCCTGAGGCTTTCCTAGTCTTCTGTTTTTTGAAGACTCGGCTCACGTCCTCCACACAGACCTTAAGCTCAGGTAGGATGGCAGGAGGGGGGAGTAATGGGAGTGCAGGAGGTGATGGTGAATGTGTGAAGTGCAGATCAGACCGGGTGTGTGGTGTGAATGAGGGCTTTTCAAACCTGCAATAAAATGAGTTTAAATCATCAGCCAGGTGTTGATTGTCCACAGATCGAGGGGATGGTGACTTGTAATTGGTGATGTTCCTCAGGCCATTCCAGACTGATGATGGGTCGTTGGATGAAAACTGGTTTTTCAGTTTTTCAGAGTAGTTCCTTTTAGCAACTCTGATCTCCTTTGTCAATCTGTTTCTGGCCTGGTTATACAAGATTTTATCCCCACTTCTGTAAGCATCCTCTTTGGCATGACGAAGGTGTTTGAGTTTCCCAGTAAACCATGGTTTATCATTAGTAAATGATAAGAATGTCCTGGTAGGAATGCATGTATCCTCACAGAAACTTATATATGATGTTACAGTATCAGTGAGCTCATCCAGATCGTTGGTAGCAGCTTCAAAAACAGTCCAATCAGTGCAATCAAAGCAGGCCTGTAGATTCTGCTCTGCTTCATTAGTCCATCTTTTTACAGTCCTTATTACAGGTTTAGCTGATTTCAGTTTCTGCCTGTAGGTCGGTATGAGATGAACCAAACAGTGATCAGAGAGCCCCAAAGCTGCTCGTGAAACGGAGTGATACGCATCTTTTATTGTGGTGTAACAGTGGTCCAGTATATTACTGTCTCTGGTGGGACATGTAACGTGCTGTCTGTATTTTGGTAGTTCACGGGAAAGATTTGCTTTGTTAAAATCCCCAAGAATGATTAAAAGAGAGTCTGGGTACCTTTGTTCTGTTTCAGCTATTTGATCAGCCAGCTGTTGTAGCGCCGCGCTCACGCACGCGTCTGGAGGGATGTAAACATTCACGAGAATGAAAGAGGAAAACTCCCGAGGCGAGTAGAAGGGTTTACAGTTTATGAAATGTGCCTCTAAGTTAGGAGAGCACATCTTCTTCAGTGTTGTTACATCTGAACACCAACTTTCGTTAATGTAGAAACACATTCCACCACCTCTTGTTTTCCCCGTTAGCTCCGCGATGCGATCCGCTCTGAACAGCTGGAAGCCCGGCAGATGTATTGCGTTGTCCGGTATGGCTTCACTCAGCCAGGTTTCAGTGAAGCACAGAGCAGCAGAGTTTAGAAAATCCTTGTTAGTGCGGGTGAGGAGAAGAAGTTCGTCCGTTTTGTTAGGAAGGGATCGGAGATTCGCGAGATGAATACTGGGGAGTGCAGTGCGCAGGCCGCGCTCGCGGAGTTTAACCAGAGCACCGGCTCGCTTCCCGCGTTTGCGTCTGAACGCGCGTTTGAACAACACCGCTGCCCCACCGACGAGAATGTCCCGCAAGACGTCCGAATAATCAAAAACTGTAGAAAAGTTATCAGGTGTGTGTTTCCTAATGTCCAGTAGTTCGTCTTTGGTGAAACTGATAGGAAAAGAATGACTAAACGCAGAACAAACAAACAAAAACAACACAATAGCTGGAGAGCCCCACACAAAGGCAGCCATGCGCGGCGCCATCTTGGATGTCTTGGAGAAGCGCCTGACCTGGGCTACAGAGAAGCAGCACTGGACTGTTGCTCAGTGGTCCAAAGTACTTTTTTCGGATGAAAGCAAATTTTGCATGTCATTCGGAAATCAAGGTGCCAGAGTCTGGAGGAAGACTGGGGAGAAGGAAATGCCAAAATGCCTGAAGTCCAGAGTCAAGTACCCACAGTCAGTGATGGTCTGGGGTGCCATGTCAGCTGCTGGTGTTGGTGCACTGTGTTTTATCAAGGGCAGGGTCAATGCAGCTAGCTATCAGGAGATTTTGGAGCACTTCATGCTTCCATCTGCTGAAAAGCTTTATGGAGATGAAGATTTCATTTTTCAGCACGACCTGGCACCTGCTCACAGTGCCAAAACCACTGGTAAATGGTTTACTGACCATGGTATTACTGTGCTCAATTGGCCTGCCAACTCTCCTGACCTGAACCCCATAGAGAATCTGTGGGATATTTTGAAGAGAAAGTTGAGAGACGCAAGACCCAACACTCTGGATGAGCTTAAGGCCGCTATCGAAGCATCCTGGGCCTCCATAACACCTCAGCAGTGCCACAGGCTGATTGCCTCCATGCCACGCCGCATTGAAGCAGTCATTTCTGCAAAAGGATTCCCGACCAAGTATTGAGTGCATAACTGAACATAATTATTTAAAGGTTGACTTTTTTTTGTATTAAAAACACTTCTTTTATTGGTCAGATGAAATTTTTTGAGATAGGAATTTGGGGTTTTCATGAGCTGTATGCCAAAAACATCAGTATTAAAACAATAAAAGACCTGAAATATTTCAGTTGGTGTGCAATGAATCTAAAATATATGAAAGTTTAATTTTTATCATTACAATATGGAAAATAATTAACTTTATCACAATATGCTAATTTTTTGAGAAGGACCTGTATATGTGTAATTAACATTGAATATTCAAATGTGAATGTTATGCAATTTCAAAATCCCCCCCACAAAGATATATATATATATATATATATATATATATATACAGTATATATGAATATTCAATGTTAATATATATATATATATATATATATATATATATATATATATATATATATATATAATGTATCTGTCATCATAAATGTCATCTTTATCAAATCTCAAAATGAATATCCATTTCTCATATCGTAAATGAAGCTTTAATATTTTTAATGTGTTATTTTTTGATTAATAAAATACTTCATTAAATAATTTTGGGATTAATTTTGGGACAAAATTTAAACATCCCTATGGAATGCCATCTTTGAAATATCGCTTTATGTTCCACAGAAAAACATCAAGCGGGTTTGGAACGACATGAAAGTGAGTAAAGGGTGACAGTATTTTCATGTGAACTATTCCTTTAAATTCTAACCTCGTCATATGGCATTATGCTCTCTCAATCTTTACTTCCAATCCTTCTCCTCGTATCTAAAGTGCTTTTAATACTCTCTAACCCCCCCTCCACTTCCCCAACTTCCATTTCTTCCCCCTCTCTCCTGCTGTAAATCCATCCATTCCTTCATATTCTCTTGGGCTTCCCTCCATTTTGGCCCACTCCGGCTATTTTTGCCTTTCAGAATTTAATGGCTGCAAAAAATAGCTCCTGGCTGGAGCGACTGCACACTCGCACACGCACAACACACACTCATGCGCACACAACAGACAGGAATCATTATTGTCAAAGCAATAAAAAGAGGCACTTTTCCGGTGAGAGCCGGACGGCGAATGTTCTGGGATGTTAACAGGACCATCACTGACCACTGATAACACACCAACAACCCTCAATTACACCCCACCTCCCCCTTCCTCTCGCCTTCCCTTTCTTCTTCTCTTTTTCTGTCTCTATATCAGACCCAAGGCCATGTATGTGTGTCAATGACATCCCCCTTTAACCAGCGGAGAGGAAATATTTAGTCTTCCCAGCATAAACGGAACACGGATGTTTTCTAACTGGCATACTTCCATACTATTTTTGCAGTATGAACATTGTTCGCAGTTTGTGAATTCTGTATGTATGAAATTAGGATCTGCACCATTTGCAAAATGTGAAGTATGCAAACTTCCTCAATGCAATGCATTTAACTTGACTCTATATTTGAACCCATTAGCTATGTTTCAATCCGCTTATTTTTATGCGAATTTTAGGAAATCTGATGGAAAGGATGCTGGAAGGAAATGCAAAGATTCTAAAAATGTGCAGGAAAAACTTGAATCAATCAATTGAGGCGGATTTTTTTAAATCTGATGTGCATAAACTACACATTCACCGAATAAATCCCTCGATGCGCAACAAAAACTCAGGTGACTTTGCCTCAACAGAGGATGTGATTGGATATGTGGACTAAACTAGCGGACCAATTGCATCACAGCATCTCAAATGTTGATTTTGTCGTTGTAAAATGCCTGAACCAAAGTCTGCAATCAGAATGATTTGGTTTAATTCTGTCAGAAGCGTCTCACACAATTGTATTTCCAAACACCAGGCACAAGAGAACATGACAGCGTTTATTGCTTTGTATTATTTTGTCATTTATGATGTACGAAAAAGAGCCACAGTGGCTTCCCTGATTGCAACAACTTCCATTTTTATTAGATATTTTGCACCAAATTTACAGAAAGTGACGATTTTGTTCTCTTTACCACATGGGATGGAAGCGGTGCTTTATTCGCAAATGTTTTATGCGATATTAAAGTTACAATTTTGTGCATAAGTTAAATTCGCAACTTTGGCTACTGACTCTATTTCGTCTCTTTCTCCGGTTCATTATTTGATCAAACTCCCAAAATTTGAGGCATAAAATTAAAAAAAGTGAAATAATCTGAGGTGAGCACTAAAGACCACATGCTGAATTAAATGCAATGCAGTCCTTTCATGTAATACTACTTCATACTACTACAGTTTGAAACATTTAACAATGCATAGGCCTACTGTATAGGACTGTATTAACAGTTATCAATACTGGAAATGGAAGGAGAAATGTTTTAATGCATACTAAATCTGCATACTGTGCACAACAAACTGCAGCAATAGTAGGTAGTATGCTATTCTGAACCTCAGACAAAACCCCATATTTCCTCACTTTCTTCCTGTTTTCTTTCATTCTCTGTCCTGGGGTAACAATCCATTTTGAGAGTAATGATTCAGAGGACAGAAAATCAATGCTTCAGGGTTAACGTGAATCTGTAGCAAAGACTTTAAACTCAACACCTGCCTGCGTACAAACACTATCAAACGAACATAAACAAACCGTGGAAATAAACACGTATAACCAAACGGAAGACAAATTATACAGAATAGTTCACCCAAAAAACATTTACTCACCCACTCAATGTTAATGAGCTGCACGATTAATCTTTAAAGGATTGCGATCTCGACTCAAACCTGTTCAGGCATGAAAAACAGCTTCACAAACAGCCTTTTCAACCACACCGTATCTTATTTCTGTTAAATATCTTATCGGACTTAAACACTGATGTCTACGGTAGCGATCAAAGTAGAGTAACTTCTAATAACGATTGTTTTGATTACATTTTTACGGCACAAGGTGGCGACAAGTGACTGTTAAATGATGTATGTCATTGAATCATTCATTTAAGAGATTTGTTCAAAAACACTGATTCATCCGCTAATGAAACGAGTCATTGAATCATTCATTTAACCCAATTTAAAAAAAAGAATTCATTCATATTAATTAAACATTTAAATAAACTGCAGTAATTAATATTTTGTCAGAACCTCCAGTAAATTACATGCTATTTTGTTTAGAAGTCTGTTCAGAATCATGGGAGCATCATGATCTCTATTTGAAACAAAAAATCGTGATCCTCAATTTATCCAGAATCGTGCAGCTTTAACATTATTACATAATCATATATATCAAAGTCTCCAGAAGCAGCCATGATGAAAAAATAGCAAAAAATTACATAAAAATTGTCCAATAGATTTTTGTGCTATATCACAAGTCTTCTGAAGTTATATTAACTATTTTGGATTACTTTTACAGTAGTTTTTGTCCATAAAGCAGCATAAAAATCATACAGGTTTGGAACGACATAATAGTGAGTTAATGATGACAGAATTTCAATATATTAATAAGTACCATAATAGTGCATAAGAAGTGTATCAGAAAAAAAAAATCACATAATTAAATGTGTGCCTTAATGGCATTCGTGGAAAATATTCTGTGGCTTTTCAGGAGAAATTATTTTTCAAACCTGTCATATTAAGCTGTTGACCTAGCAGCGTGCGAAGACACCAAGCTATTCATCACTAAATCGCTGTTTAAATGTGAAAATTACAGGCCTTTTCTCACACCGACCCTGTTCAGGAAAGCATCTATTATAATTCAATTAAATACGTCACAACAGAGCCAAACGTCACTTACACACAACTGAGGCAGGCTTATAAATTCAACCATGTTACATCACTTGAGAACCATGAAATCCATCAATCAGCCGATTTGCTGTGTGTTCACGTGTGGATAATCTTGGGAAATTAGATGATGTTCAGTCGTGTTAATTGTTTGTCATTTAAGCTGAGACCTGCCCTCCCTTCCTTCACAGGTCACGCTGTAGCAGTCGGAGAGATTTACAGAGACGGAGTTAAACCGGCCAGAGCATCTATTGAAGACCTGTAGCCCTTGTCAAGCTAGCGTAATGTGCTGCGGTTAGTTGAAAGTCTGCTGTCCTGTGCACTCAATAATAACTCACTGCTATTCTAGGGAATTATGTTTCAGACTTTCCTAATGGATAAACAACCCTGTTTGAAAACAAAAGACTGAACATGAGGGATATTAAAGGCATTGTTCACCCAAAAATGAATATTTTGCCATCATTTACTCATCCTCATTTCGTTTTAAACTCCGTATGACTTCTTTCTTTCTTTCATGAAACAAAATAAAAAAAAAAATTAAAAATCATGGTGTTTCTTTTCCATAGAATGAAAGCCTAAAGTGAACTATAAAGCTACAAAAACTAACATAAAAGTAGTCATGCACAATATTTCTTAAGTCTTTAGAAGCTTCATGTAAGGGACTGTTCGTTATTTATTTAAGGGGCCACCGGAGGAGTTTTGAGATCTGTAGTCAAAAAAGACTTGACCCTCCCTTCGCCAGTAATAAATTTTTCTATGACCCTCCAAAATGATTGTGAAAAAAGGCATGACCCTCCCCGATAAATTATTGATTACGTAGGCTACTGGTTTGCGCTTGGCAAAGATGTTCAGATAGCCATTGTTTTTTTTACAACCATGACAAACGACTAAACTCCTGCTTTCTCATCTTACTAAGGCTGTAACAATAGACCAAACCTACAATTTGGTTCGTATCATGATTTTTTATTTTAGATTTAAAAAAAAAAAAATCACGTTTTCGGTGCTGATGCAGTGGTGACGCGTTCATGTAACAAGGGTGACCGTGGCGCTCCCAATAAAGTATCTAAAAGCTACCACAAAGAACCGGCAAAAGTAATGATTATAAATATGTCAAATATAGCAAGGAGAGATTTTAATTGTTTATTAATAAGCAAGGTTGTTCTGTGTCAGTGTGTCGGCTTCAAGATGAAATTGACGATGCTGACTCGTGATCTTCAATAACGCGCCAGAGAGAAGTGCAGATTTCATACAGATTAGGCCTACATAAGCAGAGAGCAGTCTGTTTTTCGTTTTTAAATGTTCTGTTTAAAAGTAGACATCAAGCTTTCTATATTTCTCAAGTCTGTGAGGCAAGTACATTATACGCTGAGTTTCGGTTCATTTATGAGACGAGAGTCCAGTTCACGCGCCGGCGACTCCGTGTCATGATGATCTGTTTTCTACTATATTTACTTCTTATTTATTAAATCCAGGCAATTGGTTGATGAAACATTAATTAAAATTAAGATACAATTAATAAAAAACTAAATTTACTTTAAAGAAAGGCTTTGTGCTTTCTGAAGTCTCTGAAAGTTTTAAAGTCGCTTTCAGAGCGGTCATGTCCGTAACGGAGAACTGTCACGTCCGTAACATTATTTTTTTCCTCATAAATGCGAACACGAAAAATAAAATAAAAAATAATATTTTATGTTCTGTGGAGGCCGACCCTTCTTCATCCGGTTATTAGCCTACTTTTGTTTTGCGCAGTGTAATTCATAGAATTATTAAAAAATATTTTGCCACCTAAAAGTTAAAGATTTGTTGTGTCACGTCACATGTGTATTTCGCTCATATTAAATATAAAACGCATGTGTAGACCGATATTTTTCTAATGTCTTGACTCCTTTATTAAGGGGGTATGGATATATAAACAGACGTTTCAGTATTAAATGCATTTTCTGATAATTTATATTTCAAGGTTTGACTGCAAATGTCACGTCCATAACGCTGGAATTGCCCAATTTTAAAAGAATTTATCCTCAACTAGTTTTTTGGTGTAGGTCTACGTATTGTATTAGCCTATGTTAACTTCAAATAATTCTAATAGTAGCCTAATTTAAAAATGTGGTAGCTCTACGTCTAACACATCACACTCCACTGTTATGGTGGCAATTTCAGTAGATTTACTCACTAACATTGTTGTGGAAACCCAATAAGAATGGAAACTAAAATATGGTATATCGTACAGCGCACATTCTATCAGCTGGAGTTCTGGCGCATCAGTCCCAATAGCCAATACACTCAACGTACATTCATATCACATGTTAATGCCGCGGTAGAGTTACATTCAGAGGACACTGCACTTATTCGCAATCACAAAAGTTAATTATTTGCTCGTGCTTTAAAGCTATGCTGAGTAAACATTTAATTGGCGTTCTGTACATGATGCACTTTTTCTGAGCACGTACTGAAGTGCGCGCGCACTGTCAGGCAGCGCCAAACTGGATTTTTGTTGGGTCAGACCCATCTGATAGCGATGGGGGACCGAGACCGAGAGAGCTACATAAAGCTACATGGAAAAAATATGCACCAAACAAGCCACTTTGAAATGTTGCTGTATTCATGAATACAAAAGTTGAATGACCCTCCCCTCAACAAAGAATAAAAAGACATGACCCTCCCCTATTTTCCTCCGGTGGCCCTTTCCATAAATACCGAACGGTTCCTAAGACAAATACAGAAATTAAAGTTGTTTTACTCCGCTGCAGCTTTCAAATGTCATTTACATGGACATTTTAAAACTTTGGGGTGTCAAGATGCTTTGTAACGTGTGACGCCACACACAATTAGTTTATCCATGTTTTGCAACCAAAAGTGCAATGTTTTAGTTTGAAAACTCAACATTTGAGAACAATGGAATGGAAGGGAAGATCAGTGGATTCAGTAAATATCAGTAAATTTTACTTATATATAAGCATATATATGACTTTGAAGAAGTTTATGGTGTTTAGAAAGAAGAAAGTCAAACGGTTTGGAAGTGAAATGAGGGTAAATAAATTTACATTATGGGGTTAACTGTCCCTTTAAACACAAAAGAAAGACCATTAAACATTCATGAACCCACTCACACACAAGCAAACACATGTCCGAACACATATGCATGTGCTGACATACATACATAATATTAGTCCTGGTACCATATCTCCAGCGGTCCCCTGAGGTCCTAAAATGTGACATGTTTAAACCAGCTGAGGCAGACCGCACACAAGGCAATGTTCAGCCATATAAAACAGAACGTCACAAAACAGCAGATCAGTGCAGAACGCTGAGGGAGGGGGGTAATATCCTGCAGCGGGGCTGAAATATAGTGTGACAGAATGAACAACTGTCTGACAGCGTCTGGAGACAGACAGGTGAAGAGAGAGAGAGAGAGAGAGAGAGAGAGAGAGAGACAGACAGAGACGAGAACAGACAAGAAGAGGCACGCAGATCATTTTCAGCTGAACTCTGGGACATTTACATTGTTTTAAGAGACCTATTATTACCACACACTAAAGCAGGTCAAGTATGAATAAAGCATCTCAGAGAAAGGGAAATGACCCGGTGTAGTCTGAGATATTTCTCGAAGAATATAAAAGAATATAAATGCTTTTGTAGCACTTAAAACACGGTTCACCCAAAAATGCATGACTTTCAATGCGTTTCTTGCATGGAATATAAAATTATGTTTTTGAGAATGGTGACTGACAATGACGCTGCTCTTTTCCTAACAATGAAAATTAATGATGATGGACACTTTTGAGTTTAATAGAAGTCCATTACATTCTAACTATACTCTAACTCGCATGATGCCTTTGTACAAGAAATAGACAAAAATTCAAGTATTGATGTTAAGTATTGATATGAAACCTATGAGACTTGTACAAGAACGCAAATAAAATTCTTAACGCTTTGGAGATTCTTAAAGCAATCATACTGCTTCAAAAGACTGAAAAAGAAAACTAGATCCCTTTTTATGGTGCTTCTTTTGTCATATTTGTAACTTTACGGTCTGTAGTCACCGTATGTGTTGATTTTTATGGAAAAGAGCAGCGTGAACATTCCACTAAAATTCTCTTTTTCTGTTATAGAGCTTCTGTAGGTATTTATAAATTAACAGCCCGTTTTAAATTCATCCCGGTCTACTGACATTTGTTAAGACATCTGCTAATTTAAATATCTAAAAATGACAATGCTCATGATAACTTTCGTTAACTCTACAATAAATAAATCCACTTCACCAGCGAATTACTCATCGACAGCGATGTCGTCGAAATATACAGAGCTACCGGAAAAACGAAAGTTCAAAGACAATATTATAAAGATGGCTGTGCACTTGTTTCTCTGGCGCACAAGGTCTATGCAGAAGAAAGAAAGTCATACGGGTTTGGAACGACATGAGGATGAGCGAATGATTTTTGGGTGAACCTGACAATTTTGTGAAATTTCTTAGACAAGACTGATACAAGCAAATACAGGACAAGGCATGCACAGGACAGACCCACACAGGAAGAGACTTACAGGAAGGATTTAACGTCCAGGCCTCGTTTCGTTATCTGACCCATCATGTGATCCACGCTGCCAGGGTTCCCATGAGAGGCACCACCTGACTTATAGCGGGATGCTCCAGCCGGGCCGCCCCTGGAGTTCCTCGAGCCGGTCCCGGTCCCGGTCCCTCCTCCAGGCCCCGCCCCACCGCCCCCTCCTAATCCCGGCTGGGTGTGCAGCTGACCCAAACTCTGGGAGTTGGGAGGCCTGTTGATCAAATTCGGGGCCGGAGCCTGGATCAAGGGTTGCTGGAGGCTCTGCTGACGCAACAAGGTGCGAGGTCGAGGTATCGCCCCCATCGATGGGATTTGGTCCAAGGTCTCGGTCGAGGAGAGGGTGTGGTCGGACAAACTGTGCGGGCAGAGCAGGAGGGAGGGCAAGGAGCGAGACGAGGAAGAGCGGGAGAGACAGAGCGAGGGGCGAGGAAGGAGGAGGAGAGAAGGCGGGACAAGAACAAAAGGGCGGGGTTGAGGAGAAGAATCCGAAGAGGATTTGTAAGAAGTCGGAGGAGGAGGAGGATCAGAGGACGCAGAGGGGCATGGAGAAAGAGGAGACGAGAAGTTGAAGGGAATAAGTTCAGAATCCGGATGTAGGAGAGTCATGGAGTTGGTTAGGGATTGAAGAGGTGAGAATGGAGACATGGAGGAGGACGAGAGGTTTAGGGAAGGATGGGGGCAGAAGGGAATGGCCAGAGAGGAAAAGGACAATGAAAAGATAGTATCGTCAGATGGAGAAGGGGGTAGAGGAGAGGAAGAAGGAGGAGGAGGAGGAGGAGGAGTGCGAGAATTAGGTGGGGATAGGAGGAGAAGGAGAAAGAAGGAGAGAAGCATCAGACAGAGGCAGTAGCCACTGTAACACAGGTAGCAGAAGAGACCGCAGCCGCCCTGGTCTGTGTGTCCGTTTCCGGCCCGAGATAGACTTCCTTGAGCGAACGACGAGCGGCGAGAGTGTGTGTGTGTCTGCGTCTGCACGGCCTGTTTGCGTGCCGCTCCTGTGCGTGTCTGACTGGATCGCGGCGTGTGTCGGGTCTGCCCTGAACGGCCGTGCGCATGTGTGTGTCGCGGCGTGTGTGGCGTCAGTCGGCTGCCACCGGTTCTTGCGGGAGACTGTTTTTTGTTCTGTTGAGAGCCTCCCATCTTGGTCTACTCCTCGCACATGCCTGTCCTCACCTTTCTTCTCTTAACATTGCCCATCGTTTCTTGCGACACTCGTTTTAAGTAACACCACGGCCCCCTGAGTTTCTTCAACAGCCAACCAACTACGCTAGATCATCCGTCATTCTTTTGTCCTCTCCTCCCCTCCCTCAGCAATTACATCCCTCTCTTTCTATCATTAGCCCTGTTTCACTTTAATCTAAAAACTGTGTCAAATTCACCTCAGAAACTTCACAGTGAGTTTCACCTGAGTTGCACTCATGATTCCTGCATTTTCTGGCTATTCTTCCTCATTTCAGCTTGCCTAATCCCTGCAGAATTTTACCTTTAGGGTACAACGGTAGTCAGTACCCTTAAATCAGGGGTGTTCGAAACTTCCCCAGGAGGGCCATTGTCCTGAAGGGTTCAGCTCCAGTCCTAATTAAACACGCCTGAAGCAACTTATTAAAGCATATTAGGCATATATATATAAACTTTCAGGCAGTTGTATTGGGGCAAGTTTGAGCTAAGCTCTGCTCCACACCGCTGGTTTAAACACCCCTGCCATAAAGGGACATCTTTCAATCTTATCAAGCCCTAAAAGGTTCATAGTAACACCTTAAAGGTGATGATACACAGGGCAACTTTTTGAGCAATGTTGCTGGGCAATCTTGCCGAGCGATTGTTGCTTGGGCACTTTCCCATTGAAAATGGGCAATACATTTCTATCTGGATAATATAGATCGGTCGTGAGCCCTATGTCTCATCTGGTTGCCTGTTGACGGCAACATTGCTCAAAATGTTGCCCCGTGTATCATCACCTTTAGAGTACATATTACTATTCTAAGATACTAATATGCATCTTTTAAGGGTAGATAAGTAACAAGTGTCAAGCTGCTGTGCCCCTAAAGACACAATTAACCAATTTTTTTTCTGACTGTCTGTCAGTGAACATTTGAAAATAGTCATTAAAAAGAACGTTTCAGAGTGATTTGGAGTTTATGGGACATAAAACAAACTTGCTCCAGTGGAGGAAAACCATCTTGATACTGAAGTCAGCATGAAAAGGCATTCACATCGCATTTTACTTCTGTAATATGACATATTTTTCTGTCATGATATGTAATGAGGAGATTCTGCCTTCAAATACAAGGTGACACGCAAGTGATTTTAGTTGCAAAAAGAGAGACAATCAAGAATTTTTCATTTCCCAGCAACCACAGGAGACCTTTTTAATGGTTCTGCATCATAATTGAAGAGCCAAAGATGCACGTTAGGTGTGAAATTGATGCACAAACCTGTGAGCGTATTAAACTGACTAAACGAGCATATTCTAGCAAAGTTTACAGCTATTATGCTTTAACAGGACACAAAGGAATACAAACTAAAGTACAACTTATTGTAAACAATAATTTGTTTCTGCCAAGATTTTGATTTTACATGCCACCAGCTTGAAAGGTAGAATCAAAACGAAAATCAATGGCAGTAGTACCTCTCACTGGTAAGGATGCCCGTATTGCCATTCATTAATGTGCAGATGACCATGATGCATCAGAATCAGGGATTGACAGTGTAGCAAGTGGTTTTCCGAAGTTATTTTCACTGGCCACAATTTTTACATCAGTGCCATGGGGGAAAAACTGCTATATAGATATTTTTAATATTATCTCATAATTTGGCAGCAGGTATATTAGGCTGCTGTCACTTTAAGACATGACACACGGATCCATTATATTGATACACATGCATTTTCTTTCTCAACTGTTTATGTTCACTTAAAACATGACTGTGTTTACATGAATACTCGCCAAGACCTGCATTTTGACATTATTTTGTGTGTTTTTGACTGTTTAAGTGTGATAAGAACTCAATTTATACTGAGATGTGGCTTTATGTGCCGCACTTTGGGTGTGATCACAAAATCTGCGGGAATGAGTCAAATTATGAACAAACCCATGCTGCCCTTTAACAGCAACAATATTCATCCGGTGCAAATGAAACGAGTGAGTGAGAGGAGGAGGGTTTGTGTGTCACTCGCTGATGGAGAGATGAGAGAGAGAGAGAGAGAGAAAGAACAGCTGGTATCCTGTATCTATTCTAAAGAAAATGAGTATTGGAAGCGTTTCAGATATTTCAGTATTTATATGTATCGAAAAATCTATGTTTTTGGCAACATGCACTTAGTTTATTATTTCAGATGCCTTTTTAAATTACTACATTTGAAAAATGTATACATAATATATATAATTCAATTGGTTGGTGGGTGTAACATGGACAAAACTGTTCAAAACCGTTTACAGTTAATGCTTTTGTTTTAAAATTTAGAAAACCAAAAGATGGAAATTATAGAAACAGTCAAAGCTAAACCTGAACTAGCATGTTAACAAAAGTAAAAGTTTAAAGAATCCTGCCATTTGAAATGGTTAGTCAGACAAAAAGCAAAAGTAAGAAATAAAAGCACATGGCTTGAAGGCAGCATACTCCCATTATTGAGTCATTCTGCCCTGGATGTGAAGAATGAAGGTCAAGTTCATCATTTAGAGCATCCCATTGGTTCCACTTCTTTTTCAAATCAATCCTAATTTATTATTGCTGTAACCTTTATCACATTCACCAGCTTTAAATTACTGCATTAACTACGACAGTAGCCAAAAACAATGACATATCGTCTTATTTATTATCTTATATTACTATTTTTTTCTTTCATCCTGCACTGTAGGACCAGGAGCATGTATTAATAATGTAAAGCGGGTCAGATTTGATTTCATGTTGAGCTGGCGTAAGGCTGAACTGGCACCGGCTCAAGTGTAAAGGGCATCAGGTAGTTGCAGGACAAACACCAGGGAGCAAAACAAGCCGTAGTGGAGAACAAGATGAAGACAAGAAAGAGAGAGACAGGGAAAAGAGGATGTGAGACACAACACAAGAGACAGACACATATATAGCGGCCTGAAAATAGAATCCAATTACTGACGGAGAAAAACGGAGGGCGTGTAGAGAGAGAGAGAGAACGAGAGAAGAACGAGGACTGGTGGTATGGATGGAGTGAGAGAAGAGAGATGTGAGACGGAGAGAGAATATGTGAGGTGCTGGAGGAGAGGAGGTGTTAGCTAAGGGTGTGAAGAAAACTTAAATTGAGCCCGTGTGTGTGTGTGTGTGTGAACTCACTCAAGCGGCACACGGATACAGAAGCGTTGTAGCAGCTCTGGGTGTGTTTTGGTGAGGTTGTGTTTTCGAGATCCTTTGTGAGGTTTGGTTCCTCGTTCATTACTTCATCTGTTCATTCCCCTGGTGTTTGTTAGTTAGTCTCATACTCAACAAGAAATCAAAATTGTCCAAACTTGTGCATCACATGTTTTCCTGGTCATACGTCATTGGTGGTACGTCTCTGAAATATTATTTTAGATATACGCTTTGAACAGTCCAGTCAATTCATGATGGATAAAATAACCCATATGGCATTTTTTGGCACAATATCTTTCAGATATATGCTATATATGTTGTAAACAGCACAGCTTAGTTAAAATATGTTTTTCAAATATGAAAATATTTTTTTTAATGCTAAAATATATTACAAAATGTACTTCAAGGACAAGAAAATGTATTTCTAATCATAATTTCTAATCATTTTTTTGTAAATTCAAAAAATTTAGTTTCACAATGTACCAAAGAATGTCTCTAAAATATATATGATGAAATATATTGTAAACAGCGCAGCTTAATGAAATATGATTTTCAAATATTAAAATATATTTCTTGTAAACCTTTAAATGCCAAAATTGATAAATTGTATTTCAGTGGGCAGGAAAATGCATTTCCAGTCATAAAATACATTTTTAGTAAATGCCACATAAATATATAAAATAATATGATGAAAAAGAAATAACTAAAACTTATCGAAAATACATTTGTCCAAATATATTTTCAAATATATTAGGAATATATTTTCAAATATATTTATAATAAATACAGTATATTTATCATAAAATAACATTATATATATATATATATTAAAATATATAATAAATATATATATAATATAAATATATATAATATAAATAAATATATGTAATCTATAACATATATTTAAATAATATGATGAAATATAAATAACTAAAACTTTTCAAAAATACATTTATGTAAATATATTTTAAAATTTATATCAGCAATATATTTTTGCATATTTTAAAATATATTAAAAAACATATCTGATCATTTATTTATTTGCTGTATGGGAAGTCCCACCCTACTTCTCTGACTGAATATTTTACTCAGAAATACACTGATTATGGAAGTAAAACTGTCTGGACTGAAATGAATCAGTTTGGATTCTCTAAACTTTCTTTTACCGACGTAATGAAATTTCCTCCTCTCTCAGGATTCATTTCACACTGCTGACAGATACACATTACGATTCACTGAAATATTAAGCACATTTATAGGACGTTTATAGGATGCATTAATATTTTGTGCTACACGGTTTCACTAGCTGGCGATTAATACGGAAAACTGGTGTTTAACATCCTCCAGCCATCGCTCATGTCACTGAAACGGCTTCTATAAAACTTGAACTGTGTGCCGATAGTTTGAAAAATCTGGTCTTCAGAAAGTCATCAGACAAATGGGAACGCATCATATTTTCTCATCTGATTGTGATTGCAGTCTATAATTACACAGCTCTTAAAACTAAAGGTTCCAAAAGAAGGGTTTCACAGTGATGTCATAGAAGAGCCATTTTTGGTGAACATTCTTAAAAGAACCATTTGTTTTCTTAGTGTGAAGAACATTATACTGAAGAACGTATTACTAGAGAACCTTTTGTGGAATGGAAGGTTCTATGGAACCATCAATGCCAATAAAGAACCTTTATTTTTAATTGTCTTGATTCTGGTAAACTGGAACTTTCTGCAGTCATATATACTTAGTAAACATTATAATGGCTGTTAGCTTCATGTATCATATTGCAGATTCTTTTTTCTCACAAAATACAATGAAATCAACATGTAATGCTGTTTGCAACCAATTTTACTTCAAAATGGGATTGAAATACACCATCTGGAACTGATTGGATTGTGAACGGTGTGCATTACCAGAGGGAAAAAGAAACTGACCACTTATGGGAAAAAAAAATACAGCTGCAGGTATGAAAGTCCTGTCTTTCAGTTTAAAAGAGTCAATCACTTTGTTTTAAAGAGATGCACTTTAGTTTGAACTAGATGGAAAGACTTTTTTTTATTTTTTTTAACTAAAGCTTTATGATTTCTTCCCCATTCTAGTAGACAGGAGCTGTGAGATTTTTGAACAAAGACTCTTATACACACCAAGGCTGCATTTATTTGACCAAAAATAATAGAAAAAACAGTAATATTGAGAAATATTATTACAATTTCAAATAAATGTTTTCAATGTGAATATATGTTAAAATATAATTTATTCCTGTGATCAAAGCTGAATTTTCAGCATCATTACGCCAGTCTTCAGTGTCACACGATCCTTCAGAAATCATTCTAATATGATGATTTGCTGCTCAAGAAACATTTATGATTATAATTATCAGTGTTGAAAACAGTTGTGCTGCTTCATATTTTTGTGGAAACTGTGAAAAATACTTTCTTTGATGATCAGAATGTTCAAAAGAACAGCATTTATTTGGAACAGAAATATGAAAGATTATGAAGGCCTATGTTTTTACTTGAAATAATATGCAGAGATGAATTATTCACAATAAGACCCCAATAAGAAAGTGCATTAAGTCAATTCTGAATCAATGTCAACATTAAACTGAATAAAAAACAATATTTCCAGTGCATTAATATGTTAAGTAGCCATATAACAACCCAGATCATGTAGTCAGCCAGTCTGTAATATTGCAAAATAACCCCCTTCAGACTCACAAGACCCTTCTGCTTTGCAGTTATATTTATTATCCCTCACATTTCATATTCGCAGGCTGAATCAGGTGCATGATATCAGCAATTACGCCGTCTTTTTGAGTCAGTGCGGGTGTTGTGTTTTAAAATGGACTGAAATGAGTGATCGTCGCTTCTAAGTGCGTCTAAGTGTGTGTGAGTCAGTCGTACGGATTCTGCTATTATTAGACTGCAGGGCGGCCTGAAATCTCAGCAAAGTGCAGACCCACACAAAAGGCATTTTTAACTTTCTTAAACATCTCACACACACACACACACACTCTCTTTCTTGTCTCCAGTGGGCTCGACTCACTTGCCGTTCTTGAAGTCTCCTGACTGCAGGCGGCTTTGCACCGTCTGCCACCTGCCGGCTTTAATGCCCCCCGTCATCATGTTCCTCACGCTGTCACTGCGGGACGGCCCCCCTCCGTCCCCAAACACACCCCCCACGGACCCTCTCTGCCCCCCGGGCACTGCCCCACTGAGGGGTCCGCCAGAGAGAGAGAGAGAGAAAGGAGGAAAAGGACAAACATTGGGAGAGAAGAAACGGTTACAGGTTTGGTTAAATAACAATGATTTATCCCGTGAGAGCGTTACATGCGTGTGACCTCACAGAGAGCTACAAGACACAACACAAGTCACCCTGGGCTTTTAAAGATGCAGTGCCAAGTGCAGATCCTCCTATAGGGGGCGTAGCAGAGCCTTACGAATGGATTTACATTACAACGACCCTGAGGCTTCAAATACCCACATTTGCTCTCCCGTGACATGCGTCGCATTAATGACACCCATAAATGTCGCAGACTTCATATAGACTTTTGTCATCGGTGTTTCATTATCGTGGTCACCGGTTTGTGGACCTGGTGAAAGTCATCATGCAGTTATCAGGAGATTTAAGGAACACTGCCGCACCACTCAAACACTCACAATACAACATCAACACCAAACAACGTCAAAAACAGCAGGATAAGAGAAAAACAGCTTTCAGTGACAAAGCTGACAGCCGCAGATTGAAACAAAACCAGGTGAGGAATCAGATTTCAGAGAGAAAAATTATATATATATATATATATGTATATATAGGCATATACAACATTCTGTATCACAATAATTATATTCAAGTTATGGCCAATAACTGACCAAACTGATGATAATAATAATATTTTACATATTTAGCGGTGATGCACGTCATTAAACTTCTGGCCAATTCCAATAAGACAATATTTATTCTCATGTTATGGTCAATAACTGATAAACGGCTGATATTATATAGTGAATACCGTCCTGGGTCGATAAAGACCCGAGGTATGCGTTTAAGGGTGAATTTAGGCATTGCAACATTATAACACACAGTATGAAAAACTTAATATTATTTTTGAGATTTGCTAAAGATTACGTTTAAATTATTAGTGTAACTAACTGCTTGTTAGTTGAATAAAATCTTTAAAAATAGGCAAAAAAAATTTGCATGCACAATTAAATGTTCAAGTTGATGAACTTGGATATTTAATTGTGCATGGAAATATTTACCAATAATTTTTTTTTAAACTCAGTAACACTTTATTTTAAGGTGACGTAGTTACCCGTTACTACATGTACTTACTATAGTAATAACAGTAAATTATGCATAATTACAAGTAACTAACCCTAAACCAAACCCGGTAACACTTTATTTTACAGTGTCCTTGTTACATATGTTACATGTACTTACCATAGTAATAACAGAAAATTATGCATAATTACATGCAACTAAACCTCAACCAAATCCTGATCCTACCCTAACCCCTATAGTAAGTACATGTAGCCTAGTTGCTTAATATTACTCAGTACTTACATATATAATTACACTGTAACAATGACACCTTAAAATAAAGTGTAACCCCAAACCCTAACCGTAACTCTACAGTAAGTACATGTAGGCCTAGTTAATTAACATTACTCAGTTCTTTTTAAATAAGTACTGTAAGATAATGTAACTGTCACCTTAAAATAAAGTATAACCAAATATGCTATATATTTAGAGCCAATAAGTGATCTATTCTGCATCTAAAATATCTATACAAAATGACCCTAACTAAAGACAAACTAGACTGTAAGTGAGGAAGTGTCTGTTCCAGGTGTGTTTTGCTTGAATCTGCGGCGTGCGTCTGAAACAGCAGAGCTTCAGTGCATTCACCCACACCGCTTTAATCCAGCAGGTCCACAGAGAACGGAAACCCGAATCACCTGAGCCACCGCCGATAACGTGTTTATTTCACTTTTCATTTTCTAGACAGGCCGGCCCATCTGATTCTGAACCCTTCTGTACGACTGCCGCTGGTTTTGATGGAAACCATTCGTTTCTTTAGCGAAACCTGTCTGGATTAGGCCGGTGAGGGTTTACCGATGCCAAGAATCAGGAGTGCTGGAGGGACACATCGAGTACAAGCCCGAGAAAGGTCAAACCACAGGGCAAAACGGGGGTTACCACACCACAACCAGACTGTAACGGTCAACCCTCGACGGGAGCCTACGGCACTGAGGGTCAGACGCCGTTCAAGAGCGCCTTTTGGTTTGATTGTTTGTTTCTTTACTGTTATTGTTGCTGTTCGCTGGATAGCTGAAGCTGGAGGGTTGTCCGTCTCCATGGTAACACCCCATGGGGGGAGGAGGGGGAGGGGGGGTGAAAGGTTAAAGGTCATATGCTGAGAAGAGACGAGCAGGGCTGTAGGGAGTGAGGGACATTTAGGGTCCAATCGTGCAATTTTTGGGGTGAAACAAAACAGATTTGAATGTCAGGCTGTTGCTATGATTAGCAAACTGTCCAATGTATTGATAATGTCCCTGCAGTCCTGCAAAGCTTAGTCAAGAATAAAATCTGCATAATGACTTTCGTTCATATCACAAGGTTGAACGTGAAGTGTGCAATTTCTGTCATGAGAAATTCATGTCATGTCAATTATAAACATTTTTTTTTTACATTGAAATTTTTGCCTTGCTAACTAACTGAAATAAAAAAGGTTTAAGTTGAAAAAAATTAAACCTAAATAGAAATATTTAGCCTACAAAAAAATTCAAAAACACATAGCAAATTGACTAAGACTTAAATTAAAATTAAATCTGAAAATATAAATAGAAAAGCTAATTCAAAATATTAATGAAAACTATAAAAGCATATAAAAATACTAAAATAACAGATTTATGGATGATATCAATCAGTCAGTAATTATTTTCATTTTATAGAAGATAACCAATTAATAGCCAATATTATAAGTAAACTATTTTGTTAAAAAGGTTAAAATAAATTAAGTAAATTTAAATATCACAGCAACATTAAAAATGACCAGAATGAAATATGTCAAATGTGTTATAGAAAAAAGTCACAAATATTAAGCGGTTAAACGATTAATTATATACTTAAAGCTTTATATCTCCATAGGTTAGTACTAAAATGATAGCAAAAGTCATGAAAATCTTAAAATAAGCTGAAAAATATCAGTAACGGCAGAAATTAAAAAAGTTATATAAATAAATGATATAAACATATATGAATGTAATTTAAGTTGAAATGACTTAAACATCCAAGTTGATGTACTCAAAAATTGAAGGCAGCAACTTTTTCTTTTACAGTGATACACATAACTGATATGGATATATTGTGCATATCCCTATAGCAGCAGAAATGACACACTTCATCATCTTTCACGTATTTTGTCTTCATCTTATCATTTCGTCTGGTGTAATGGTACTGTACTATCTCATACTATGGATCACAATCAGATGAAGGATACTATGAGTTTGGCATTATGAGTTCATTGTCATATCCTTTTGGAGAAGTGTGTTAGCGTACGGGATGCTTCCTCATCATTACAGCCCTGCCAGGGATCGGGGATAAATGCTGGGTAACGGGTGAGATGCGTACAGTAAAATATGGGTTGTGTTAGTCTAAGCCCACAGTCCGCTCACTAACCGTCTGACGCACACTGCACCCAAACACAACAACGAAAAATGTGTTTTTAATAGGCTTTATGTTCGGTTCGCTTTATGCAACTTCTAAAACTGTTCACCAAACTGTAATATAAACATATATTTTATTTTATTTTTTATATATATATTATAATTTTATATAATATCCTTAATACATTGTGAATAAAAAAAATAAAAAAATATATACAATGTAATGATTGTATATGATTATATACAATAAAAAAATATTATTTTGGCGAGTCATTTTAGAATATTATATATATGTATATATATATTATTATATATTTTATGTTTTATTATATATAATATTCAAATTATATTGTAAGTTACAATAATATATATATACATATTTTCACACACATAAACATAATAACAAAAAAATAATATAATATTTAAAAAGATGATTTAATACTTATTAATTTATTGACACAAAACTGTCTAGTTAGCAGTTTTAGAGCTGGTCTGTGTGTATATATCTATACATGCATCAGCGAGAAACTGTTGACGGACTATAAAAGAAACGATAATTAACAAAATAAAGACCGAATGATACAAATGTGTTCAGAAAACATTCTGGTTTATGTTTCATACCTTCAGTTTTGCTTCTGGTTCTGTTCTGAATGTTAAAATAAAATACAAAACGCATTTTATCGACCATACGAATCATTTTCAGGAACATTTAATTTCGTGGTATAAATTTCAAATAAAAAATATATATAAAAAAACACGAAATGGGTCAGTTCACAGCATGCGTCAGTCAGACGGTGTGTTCCTGTCTAAGTGGGCGGCTCTCGACCTGAATGAAAGACTTTCTGCTGCTAGGTAAAGTCTGGCAGCACAAATCTCGGGTGCGTTTGGGAAGGGATTGGGTTAGGGTTTGGGTTAGGTGAGGTTCGGGTGAGGTATGAGTTGTGGGTCAGGGGTTTGGTGTCTCTTACCAGCCTGAACTGAGACTCACTTGAGTGAGAGGCGTGGATCTCCGTAAGGGGCATAAGGAGAAATGTTTAGTACAAACTCCTTGGGTGGGTATGAGCTCCAGCGCTGCTGCACTGAACTGCTGTCATTGTTATTCCAAAAGTCTCTGTCTAAATCACTGAAGAGACACACACACACACACACACACGTCAGTGGAACATGAGCGACCCATTTCATCCAGCAATCCCCACACAGGCCGTCTCCGGGAATCTCCTCTTCTTCAGGACAGGAGGTGGAGAGGAAGAAACTGAGAGGTGCATAAAGGGCTTTTATCATCAAACAGGGAAATAACAACAGACCCAATGCATCCATAAAGCAGCAAAGCAGAAACGAGCAAGATTATACCTGTGAGTTCATTAGTTTATCAAAGATCAAGCGTAAGGAAGAGAAAGAGAGAGATGGAAAGCTGTGAAGCAACACACGTTATTAAACACAATCTCAAGTGCTCTTTGTGGTGACAAACCATTAATGCGTTGCTAAGAAAAGAAACATGTGGGAGACAGCAAAGGTGAGAGGTCAGGAGAAATGGGTCGGGTGAACCTGGTATTGGGGGAAAAGGTCATTTATGGTAAGTTATTATTTCAACAACAGCTTCAGGGGAAAAAAAAGAAAAGTGCAGTCCTAAAAAATTCTGATTTCCACAAGCACCTGCAAGCTTTAAATCCAGAGAAGTCATTAGTCTAAAACAGCAGCTGCAATGTCACGAAGCACAGCACACACTTCTCCCGGTGCGTGTCTCCGAGAATAACCGCCTCGTAAACAAGAAGACATGTGATCATAAGAAGAGGAAAACAACGGAAGCTCAAAGATCCCGCGCCCTCATTCAGACGCGCTTCAGAGAAACCCGAGTCGTTGGAGAGGAGAGATGCTTCCTCAATGAAGCGGTGCTTATTATCAATAAACTTAAATGCTCTCGTACTTGTGAAGTTTTTTCTTTCTTTTTTATTTCTTCAAAGTAAGTCTAGACTGAAAAAAACTTAATGGTGAATGAAATAAAAAAGGAAATCTTGACTTTTAGGCAGTGGGAATTTTCCAGGATGCTGATACATGGAGCAACATTGAAAAAAAAAAAAAAAAGAGTAAATGATTGCATAGGCATCTTTTTTTAAACTATGTTAATTATTATTGCTTATATTGTATTATTTATTATTTTTTAATATATTACTCTTCCCATTTTTTAAATTATTTTTAATAATATTTATGATTTTAATAATATTAATAAAGCAACATTTTATATACATATTTTTTGCTGATATGCTATTATTTATTATTTTTAATTTTATATATATACAGTATATGTGGTATTTATGCTCCTGTACACAGATCTCTTCTCTGATATCCAAAAATTATTTTGATAATTAATGATGTGTTTTAATCATTCTAATCAACAAACCAATGCTTGTCAATATGGTAAACGAACGCAACATATCATTTATGAACTCCCAGTGCTTTTTTCAAGCTTATTATTTAATAAAAAAAATTATGTAACTTAATTGCCTCAAATATATAAATAAATAAATGTAGCCTACAAATTAAAATTCTCTGGGCTATCATGCTGTTACATTTTTTTTTCTAATATTTTTTTCATTACTTATGCATGTACAGTAAGTTAGGCCCATTACTAAGTACATGGATTAAAACAACACTGAATTTGATCATTTTAGCTGCTATGTTCATTTTAAACCTCTCTTGCTTCCTCTGACGGACCGCCACTGCTTTAACGACTTCTGAAATGAATGATTTCCGTAGATTTAAAACACGCGTATTTGTAGTCTATGGAGAAACAGTGAAGTTCTCCACTGATTTCGTATTTTCAGGCTTCGCTCCAACACAACGATCTTAAAAAAAAACCAATGAACGAAATAATGAAAGTCCCTGCACCTACTTGATGGCTTTTTTCTCTCCTCTTCCTCTTCCTGAATCGGGAGACCCGACGGACTCCACTCCTGGTTTCTTCCCCTGAAACACAGAGAGAGAGAGAGAAAGAAATGGTTATTCCCAGTCTCCTAATTGATCACAAGCTTCTCCACCTCCAGCTTCTGTTATCTAGCATTATTCCTTCTTCCCTCTCTCTTTCTCCTCCCTGATGCTTCGTTCTGATTGCTTAAATCACAAGGTCCGTCCTAAGTCTTCTCCATAGCAATTAATCCACACACAAGCCTCATATTTACATGGAAATAGCCAATTTAGCATTGCCAGAGTCACAGGCCGGCGGAGAGCGTGTGGGAGAGACAGACTGACAGAAAGTGTCTTCTGAGGAGTAGGTGTTATTGTGGAAACCCTTCATAGACGTCACTGCTGTCCGCCTCTCCGCGCCATAAACAACATGTTACAGGGAGTTTGTGACACAACCCATATTCAGTGTTAGATTTAAGGAGACACTGGCAGGAGTTACGCAGGTTATGTAATCAACTGTTGAATTTACACCATAATACAAAAAATTGTTTTCTTTTTTTGTACTGAGCATTCATTAAGTTTAGGACTTTTTTTGTATATAAAATGCCTCATCAGAGTTGCTTTACTGTAAATATATACATGACACCATCTTTACAGTATAAATGTGGTCATAAATGGTTAAAGTCCCCCTGTGGTGAAAACCAAGTTTTTAATGTTGTTTATATGTCTATGTGGTGTTTTTAATATGCTTTAAAACAAACCATGTGTAAATTCATAAGTCGACAGCATTGTTGAGTATTTTCTCTTTAAAACTGCAGTGAACCAAAGACAGTCTCAAAAACACGGTTTGAAATCGCTGGTGTTTCTGACGTCAAACTACCTTGTAACCAATCAGATCAACGTGTGATCGTCAACGGGTGGATCTCTGAGCTGAGGGAGTGAGTGGAGGCGGGGCTCATTTGCATATTCATAGAGCCGCGTGTACTAAATGAGGAAAGGGTGTCGAGTTACATTCAAGCTATGTTAAGGCATGAAGAATTTCATTTCAAGAAAAAAAACCTTTAAATATGTAATTTTGGTGATCAAAGATGAGTTTTAAGGGATAAAATTATTGACTACAGGGGGACTTTAAATAAATGCAAGAAAAGAAGACCAATTATAACTCAAGATGCAAATAGAAGACCAATCAAAAGAAGAATCATGTGCAAATATTGCTAAATTGAACAAATGTCCAACTGTAAAAAATGTTGCTGCAATTAGTTATAATAATTTAAAATTTGTTGAGATAACTTAAATATCCAACTTAACTAAAGCTAAACTTACATTATTTCTTATTCTAATGTTCAATTTTAATTTATGATAAATAATAACAGCAATAATCTTTTACAGTGTAAAAATGTTAATTAATGAATGAATTAATTAAGTAAATTCTTCTTATTGGCTTCCTCTGATACCTTCGTACTATTTTAAACCTCAAGACAAGGTTTTGACAAGCGACATTCAAAAGTAGTTGGTCTTAAACTTTTCTAGTTTCATTTATTTACTTGCAAGTGAAAAAGGTACTTCAGGTGTTCAAATATAAAGGGGGAACATGATAAAGTGACAACTAGATCAGTCTCATTATAGTGTTATTTTACTATTATTCATATACTATTAATATTTCGAAGTAGTTTTTTTTTAAGTTTCAAGTTCAGGTTTTAGTAAGTTTTGTTATGTGCTTTTGTCATTTTTCTTAGTTTCGTTTTTACTCATTTTATTTAGCTTTAATTTATTTGATTTAAATTTTAGTTTTAGTAATTTTAGTGCTTCGACTTAGTTTATTTCAGTTAGTTGCCAAAGCAACCTTTCTAATTTCTGTTAATGTTTTTTTTAAATGTAAGTTTTCCATTTAATATTTATATTTAATATTATTTTGGTGATATTTCAATTAAGTTCTAGAGAACGGGTTCTTATTAGTTTAAAAATAAAAAAATAAAACACTAAAACCATATTTTTTTTTATATGCAGGTCCAAGTTTGAAAAAAGCAATTGTTAAGAAACTGGAATCGTTAGTGGAATCAGAACCAATAATGATAAACTCCTTATGATTTCCATCCCCTGTAATGTAACATAATGAATTGCATATTTTAGGAGCAGCACAATAGTGTAAAAAGGTATAATCTATAAAGTTACAATACTAAAAAATGAGTAAAAATAAACAGGTACAATTCGTCATTTTGCTCTCATGCAGAACCCATCTGTGTAATTACAGCGGATACTCCTCAAATCCAGATCTTTCCCGCAGCGCTCGCTGTCTCATCCCATCTCATCGCTGCGATCCTGTCGGCTATCGCCTGAGGAGGCCTGTTGGCTCAGAGATGGCTCTGGTTGGGCTAGTTCTGCCTGGCTCGTCTCTGAGGATGTGTCCGGGGGGCCGGGGTGGATCAGAGGGGTCAGAGGTCAGGGGTATCATTAGCGCTGGCCAGGAGGAGTGTGCAGCGATTGGGCGGGAGTTAAGACAAACTGCCTAAATTGTTCTCAGCGATTGGCCGAGGTTTCAGGAAACTCCCTGAGCAAGGACAAAATCTGAATTCACTGAAGGTTTTGTCTTTTTCTAGATGTACCCAAGCACAGGGACATGAATTGCAAGAACAAATAAAAGTTCCATTCAAAATTTTTCACATTAGTAAAGTGAACAGTAAAAAATACCTTTATGTACCAATTCATATATATATATATATATATATATATATATATATATATATATATATATATATATATATATATTTATATTAGGGCTGCATGATATTGGGAAAAAATCACATTGCGATATTTTATTTTTCTGCGATATATATCGCGATATGAAAACAATTTCACCAGATGACTTTATTAGCTCTCTTTGGAAAGAATGAATCATCTGAATGACTGGGGTGATTTTGTAATGGAGTAAATCTGCATAGCAACTATTATAGTTAACTAATGTAGTTAACTAGAGTTTAATAAATGGAACCTTATTGTAAAGTGTTACCGATTTGTTATGTCTCGTGAGTTCAGTGTTGGACAGATCAGTTGTTTTAACCATTCATTAAAGTGAATCGGTTCAAAGGAGTCATTAGTTCGCGAATTGGAGGTGTAATTAACAGATCACGGCACACGTTGTGTGATTATCCCGGCAGTTTGGACATCGCATAAAATTGGTCTCAACACAGAAAACATTTCATCACTGGATAGATTTTTTGTTTGTTTTGTTTATTGAATGTGTGGTTTATCTGAATGTGTGGAACGCTTTTCAGAGAATATTTTTTTAGCACAATTCACAACCAGTAGTTCAGGAAAAAAATATATCCGAATGCTTCACGTGAAACTTTGTTCTTCCGACCTTTTACCATTGTGTATTCTCAAAGATATTCAGTCAACTCAATTCATTAATATGCGCGAGGGAGGGAGAGCAAGACAGTTTGAAAACGGTGAGAGTGCGCGCGCGACCGGGGCTCTCTCTCTCTGCTCGTTCTCTCAGGTAACAAGCGCAGCAGTCAGTCATCTATCACTCACCGGTCAAATAAGGCTTTGGCGGGACATAAATACGCTTTGGCGGCCGCCAAAAAATGTTCAATGCAGGAAGGGCATTCTGACTTTATTTTGAATTCTCATGTTCGTTCAAGCTCAGAAATAAGGGAAAGACCACTGATCTTTGTGTCTGCCCGGCTCACAGAAAACAACGCTTTTTACGCTTGATGTTTAAACAGGACTTAAAAACACATGCAAATGATAATAAACTTTCACTATATTATGGTTAAACTTTGCAATTAATCCGCGAATCGCAAGCGTTACGGGCCGTTTTTTCCCTAAGGCTTACATCGCAACATCCTGCGATGTGACTATCGTGGATGTGCACATCGCGATATCGATGTTAAAACGACACATCGTGCAGCCCTAATATATATATATATATATATATATATATATATAGAGAGAGAGAGAGAGAGAGAGCGAGAGAGAGATATTTACACACACACACACACGCACACACACACACACACACACACACACACACACACAACCGCCCACTTTATTAGGTACACCTGTACAACTGCTCGTTAATGCAAAGATCAGCCAATCACATGGGAGCAACTCAATGCATTTGGACATGTAGACATGAGACGATCTGCTGAAGTTCAAACTGAGCATCAGAATGAGGAAGAAAGTGATTTTGAACATGGGATGGTTGTTGGTGCCAGACGGGCTGGTCTGAGTATTTCAGAAACTGCTCATCTACTGGGATTCTTTACGTATGACCATCTCTAGGGTTTACAGAGAATGATCAGAAACAGAGGAAATATCCAGTGAGCTTCAGTTCTGTGGGAGAAAATGCTAAATGCAGAGGTCAGAGGAGAATGACCAGACTGGTTCAGATGATAAAAAGGCAACAGTAACTCAAATAAGCACTCGATACAAGCGAGATCTGCTGATGAGCATCTCTGAACACAGAAGAGCATCTCCGAACTCTGAACACAGAAGAGCATCTCTGAACACTGAAGAGCATCTCTGAACACAGAAGAGAATTATCTCTGAACACTGAAGAGCATCTCTGAACACTGAAGAGCATCTCTGAACACTGAAGAGCATCTCTGAACACTGAACACTGAAGAAGAGCATCTCTGAACACAGAAGAGCATCTCTGAACACAGAAGACAATCTCTGAACACTGAAAAGCATCTCTGAACACAGAAGACAATCTCTGAACACTGAAGAGCATCTCTGAACACAGAAGAGCATCTCTGAACACAGAAGAGCATATCTGAACACTGAAGAGCATCTCTAAACACAGAAGAGCATCTCTGAACACAGAAGAGCATCTCTGAACACTGAAGAGCATCTCTGAACACTGAAGAGCATCTCTGAACACTGAAGAGCATCTCTGAACACAGAAGAGCATCTCTGAACACAGAAGAGCATCTCTGAACACTGAAGAGCATCTCTGAACACAGAAAAGCATCTCTGAACACAGAAAAGCATCTCTGAACACAGAAAAGCATCTCTGAACACAGAAGAGCATCTCTGAACACTGAAGAGCATCTCTGAACACTGAAGAGCATCTCTGAACACAGAAGAGCATTTCTGAACACAGAAGAGCATCTCTGAACACAGAAGAGCATCTCTGAACACAGAAGAGCATCTCTGAACACTGAAGAGCATCTCTGAACACTGAAGAGCATCTCTGAACACATAAGAGCATCTCTGAACACTGAAGAGCATCTCTGAACACAGAAGAGCATCTCTGAACACTGAAGAGCATCTCTGAACACTGAAGAGCATCTCTGAACACAGAAGAGCATCTCTGAACACTGAAGAGCATCTCTGAACACTGAAGAGCAGAAGAGCATCTCTGAACACTGAAGAGCATCTCTGAACACAGAAGAGCATCTCTGAACACAGAAGAGCATCTCTGAACACAGAAGAGCATCTCTGAACACTGAAGAGCATCTCTGAACACTGAAGAGCATCTCTGAACACAGAAGAGCATCTCTGAACACAGAAGAGCATCTCTGAACACTGAAGAGCATCTCTGAACACTGAAGACAATCTCTGAACACAGAAGACCATCTCTGAACACAGAAGAGCATCTCTGAACACTGAAGACAATCTCTGAACACAGAAGAGCATCTCTGAACACAGAAGAGCATCTCTGAACACAGAAGAGCATCTCTGAACACAGAAGAGCATCTCTGAACACAGAAGAGCATCTCTGAACACAGAAGAGCATCTCTGAACACTGAAGAGCATCTCTGAACACTGAAGAGCATCTCTGAACACAGAAGAGCATCTCTGAACACTGAAGAGCATCTCTGAACACTGAAGAGCATCTCTGAACACAGAAGAGCATCTCTGAACACTGAAGAGCATCTCTGAACACAGAAGAGGATCTCTGAACACAGAAGAGCATCTCTGAACACAGAAGAGCATCTCTGAACACTGAAGAGCATCTCTGAACACTGAAGAGCATCTCTGAACACAGAAGAGCATCTCTGAACACTGAAGAGCATCTCTGAACACAGAAGAGCATCTCTGAACACTGAAGAGCATCTCTAAACACTGAAGAGCATCTCTGAACACTGAAGAGCATCTCTGAACACACAACACCTCAAACATTGGAGCAGAAGACACACACCAGTGTCACTCCTGTCAGAGCAGAGGTGGGCAGTAATAAAGTACATGTACTTGAATACTGTACTTAAGTACACTTTTTGAGTATCTGTACTTTACTTGAGTATTATAAACCCTTACTTTAACTTCACTCCATTTGAAAGACACATATTGTACTTTTTACTCCACTACATTTCTGTCAAGGTCTTTGAGTAGAAAGTAGTAACGTCAGTCAGGGATGATTTTGGTTGGAAATGAAAGTCGGGTTGATGTCAGAACCCGACTGATGTTGAACACCGACTGTTGTTGGTTTCTGACGACAACCCGATTTTCATTTTCAACCACAATACAACGTCTGTTCAACGTTGGAGATTAACATCAATCTGATGTTGGATTCTGACATGAACCTGATTTTCATTTTCAACGTTAGATTTGGTCTTCTAAATGCGAATTTTGTCATTGTTTTGGAGCACACTAGCTTATAGATAACAGTAAGGCTAACATATTCATACTAAAAGCCAAAAAACTTAAAATATTTGAGGGAATAGCCATTTGTGTGTCCGAAACCATTGTGGACGTTATTGAGTGCACTTATTCAATCTCACATTCAATCCCACTACTGGAACTGTGTTCTAGAAATAAATTTGATATTGATATGAGTGCAGGCAGGCATAGATTCAGAGGCATAAGGTACAGTAAGTATTACATACAACAATGCAACAATAATAAAACAATGCATTGACATTTACTTTTTACTTTTGATACTTAAGTACTTTTAAAAACGAGTACTTCTGTACTTTTACTTAAGTAAAAATCGGTCTTTACTTGTAACGGAGTAATATTTGACCAGTAGTATCTGCACTTTCACTCAAGTAAGGAAGTTGTGTACTTTGTCCATCTCTACAGATGAGAACAGCAAACTGAGGCTACAATTCATACAGACTCATCAAAACTGGACAATAGAAGATTGGAGAAACGTTGCCTGGTTTGATGAGTCTCCATTTCTGCAGGGACATTCAGTTGTTCATTTGGCATTAACAACATGAGAGCATGGATTTATCCTGCCTCGTATCAGCGGTTCAGGCTGCTGGTGCTGTAATGGTATTTTCATAGCACACTTTGGGCCTTTAGTACCAACTGAACATCGTTTAAACGCCACAGTCTGAGTATTGTTGATGACCATGTCCATCCCTTTATGACCACAGTGTTTTCATCTTCTGATCCTACTTCCAGCAGGATAACACACATGTCACAAAGCTCAAATCATCTCACACTGGTTTCTTGAACATGACAGTGAGTTCACTAAACTCAAACGGCCTCCACAGTCTCCAGATCTCAATCTAATAGAGCAGCTTTGAGATGTTCTGGAACAGGAGATTCACATCATGGATGTTCAGCGACAAATCTGCAGCGACTGCGTGATTCAACCACTCTACGCCACAAAGAATTAATCCAGTTCTGAATGCAAAACCAGTCTACGGTGGTCTATCATCTCTAACCACCTTAGAGAAGCTACCGGGCAAAAATTAGAAGTTAGTCCATCTGACCAGCTAATGTAAAGCCAGCTATAGATAAAAGCTGGTATTTTGCAGCAGGATTCTCATATTCCAGACATCTCAGTCCACTATCATCACGGCTCCAGAGTCTGACACACTGATTTAAACGAAAAAGGACAGTCCAAGAAACACCCAGATGTGCAGAGCAGCACACACACATGAGTCAGTAAGCCAGAGGGGGCATCAGTGAAACACACACACACTCACACGCACGCGCACGCGCACACACACACACACACAGACACACACACTCTCACACACAAACACACACGCACACAAATGCACACACACACACACACACACAAACACATGCACACACAAACACATGCATGTACGCACACACACACTCATTCTAATTACTACTGACTAACCCCAGAGACAATATAAGAAAGAGAAGACAGGATACTCATAGAAAAATGAATGGAAAATATTGCAATGCTTAATAAAGCTGAAGAAATGCACATGAAGGGAAATTTCAATGCTTATTTGAAATATAGAGTACAACAGTGCCAGTACACCTTTTTCAGCACCATATTTTTTTTTCTATTCGTTTTTCCCATAGGGATTTACAAAAAGTATTTATTAAAGTGTTACAAGCTATGAACCAAGCCAACGAGCTACGAGGTCAATCACAGCATTACAAACTTTGATTTGAAGCAATAAAATACTTGAAAATCTGACAAAATCTAACAATCACATGAAGCATTGCGAGGAGCATAATCAAATTAAAAACGATGGAGAAATATAAAAATATAACAATCAATTTTAAATTCAGATATATATAAATATATATATAACTTCCTTATATACAGGTCCTTCTCAAAAAATTAGCATATTGTGATAAAGTTAATTATTTTCCATAATGTAATGATAAAAATTAAACTTTCATATATTTTAGATTCATTGCACACCAACTGAAATATTTCAGGTCTTTTGTTTTAATACTGATGATTTTGGCATACAGCTCATGAAAACCCAAAATTCCTGTCTCAAAAAATTAGCATATCATGAAAAGGGTCTCTAAACGAGCTATTAACCTAATCATCTGAATCAACTAATTAACTCTAAACACCTGCAAAAGATTCCTGAGGCTTTTAAAAACTCCCAGCCTGTTTCATTACTCAAAACCGCAATCATGGGTAAGACTGCCGACCTGACTGCTGTCCAGAAGGCCATCATTGACACCCTCAAGCAAGAGGGTAAGACACAGAAAGAAATTTCTGAACAAATAGGCTGTTCCCAGAGTGCTGTATCAAGGCACCTCAGTGGGAAGCAAAAAACGCTGCACAACGAGAAGAGGTGAACGAACCCTGAGGAAGATTGTGGAGAAGGACCGATTCCAGACCTTGGGGACCTGCGGAAGCAGTGGACTGAGTCTGGAGTAGGAACATCCAGAGCCACCGTGCACAGGCGTGTGCAGGAAATGGGCTACAGGTGCCGCATTCCCCAGGTCAAGCCACTTTTGAACCAGAAACAGCGGCAGAAGCGCCTGACCTGGGCTACAGAGAAGCAGCACTGGACTGTTGCTCAGTTTTGCATGTCATTCGGAAATCAAGGTGCCAGAGTCTGGAGGAAGACTGGGGAGAAGGAAATGCCAAAATGCCTGAAGTCCAGTGTCAAGTACCCACAGTCAGTGATGGTCTGGGGTGCCATGTCAGCTGCTGGTGTTGGTCCACTGTGTTTTATCAAGGGCAGGGTCAATGCAGCTAGCTATCAGGAGATTTTGGAGCACTTCATGCTTCCATCTGATTTCATTTTTCAGCACGACCTGGCACCTGCTCACAGTGCCAAAACCACTGGTAAATGGTTTACTGACCATGGTATTACTGTGCTCAATTGGCCTGCCAACTCTCCTGACCTGAACCCCATAGAGAATCTGTGGGATATTGTGAAGAGAAAGTTGAGAGACGCAAGACCCAACACTCTGGATGAGCTTAAGGCCGCTATCGAAGCATCCTGGGCCTCCATAACACCTCAGCAGTGCCACAGGCTGATTGCCTCCATGCCACGCCGCATTGAAGCAGTCATTTCTGCAAAAGGATTCCCGACCAAGTATTGACTATTGAGTGCATAACTGAACATAATTATTTGAAGGTTGACTTTTTTTTTGTATTAAAAACACTTCTTTTATTGGTCGGATGAAATATGCTAATTTTTTGAGACAGGAATTTTGGGTTTTCATGAGCTGGATGCCAAAATCATCAGTATTAACACAATAAAAGACTTGAAATTTTTCAGTTGGTGTGCAATGAATCTAAAATATATGAAAGTTTAATTTTTATCATTACATTATGGAAAATAATGAACTTTATCACAATATGCTAATTTTTTGAGAAGGACCTGTATATATTTAAGTATTTTGAGAACGTAGAGAGACTAGAGTACGTCTTTTATGGTGCTTCATGTGAGTGGACAGCAATTTTGTGCATTGCTTTTTCCGACTCTCTGATTGATGGAATTTCTGCACAGCATCATGGGTAATGTAGTTGTACACCACAATGTGGGCTGATGGCTTCAACAGAAGCTGATTAACAACCTCTGAACTCACAGTAGGTCTGTCTTTAACGTTTTATAATTTATCGTTAAAAATCAATGGAGAAAAGGAATGTCGTTTTTACTTCCTGTTGCACTCTATTATGAAATCATATTTTTTTAAATAAATAAAAAATGCACCAGACCAATAGAGCAAATAAAAAACAACTATCTGTTCTTTGGGCTGGATTTTCCACATATTATATAACTGGCACTTCAAAGATTACCATGATATTAGCATACAGTAATAGCTGTGTCCAAAACCATCATGGTATCAATAACCTTGACACCACATAGTACTAGTTCACCTTGAAACAGAATCCAATAAGCAATTTAGAGCACATGGATCAATAATCCAATTAAAAGCGACACTTAACAGACCATTTAATGACAAACAGGACATGCAGTGACATGTTTTAGAGCGTTATTAGCCCTGAAAGTGTAAAGCGTGTTCAACTAAATGCCCTCAAAGACTGATTAGATATGCAAATACATACATATAGTAGCATGACCCTGATATTCAATGAAACGTTACAAAGAAACGCTGACTCACTCAAAGATCACTAAAGAGAGCTAAAATGTCATTTTAATATACTTTTTGTCTTACAAAATAGTAATGTGGTAGTGCCATATCATAATGAGGGTAATATCATGTTACTCTGAAAAATACTATGGTATTCGATACTGTATAACTTGAAAGTATTTCAAAGAATACAATAGTATTACCATCATTGGAGTTTCTAAATGGGTACAATGAACAAAAGAACATGGTCACACCATGGTACTTCTCTGTAAGGTTAATATTCTGTGATTCACCAGGAGACAGAATTCAATTAGCAATTTAAATCACATTGAAATCAATACACTAATTAAAAAAACACCTTGACACAAGTGACATTTAAGAGCGGCATAGAAATGCATGAACATGGACAACTAGATGTCCTCAAAGGCTGATTCAAATACATACATGTTACTTATATACTGCAACTACATTTTTAAAAAATTAATTAATTAATGCTTAAAACAAAAATGCATTATTGGTAATAAAATTGTTATATTTTTTAATTATTTAAAAAATAAAATAATTTAAGATGCATATATTAATCGGAAATTTACCATTAAAATTCTTAAGAAATATAAAAAATGTATTCGAAAAATTCTCTGAAATCCCTTAATATTCAATGCAATTGAGCTTCAAATAAATACGCTTTTAAAATATGTAAAATAAGGCAAAAATCCAGCAGAAGAACATGATTGTTGAACTATATGTAGCATTTCCTTGATATGCAGCCAAGCATGCATTTGTGAACACATACAAAGTCAACTAAATTCAGCAGAGAATAATGTGTGATTTGTAAATATCTGAGATTGAAAACCCTGACACACACACACACACGCACGCAGAGTACTTACAGGCTGCAGTTTCTGGGTAAGTATTCGCAGTTTTTGACAGACAAGAACAAGCTATCAAAGGAAACTCATCTGTCATCAACTGTATCATGAAATTTTCACAGAGAAAGAGATGAGAGCGAAACAAAACCGGGAGAGAAAGAGCGAGAGAGGAAGAGTGTAGGAGGAGGAGGGGTTTGAAAGAGAAGTGGGGATAAAAAAAGTGAGGGAGGAGAGGACGCTGCCGATGATTGAGACGAGCGGAGGAAGCGACAGCTCGCCAACTGTGAGGCTCGGGGGGCAATGAGTGTGTGTGTGTGTGTGTGTGTGTGTGTGTGTGTGTGTGTGTCAAGAATCGAGAAGGAGAGAGTCAGAAATGTGCATTCAGTACCATGACTCGCTCTGAGCAAAGACACACACGTACAAACACTGTCACACACACATGGCTACAGGCAAAGACATCAGAAAGAGCTTCGGCCCAACAGACACACAGTGGCCATAGACACAAACTCTCTTTCGCTCTTTCTATCTTTGGCTGGAAAGCTCAAGAGGGCAGCGCTGTCATATATCTCCATATATTCTCCACTTCTTTTCATCTTTTCTTTGTCTTCTCCAACTTTATTCATCTCTCTCCAGCTTGGGCTTCAAACGTGCCTTTTTCTCTCTTTCTCTCTCAAATTTCAAAGTTTTTTATGGGAGTGACTGTTCTACACACCGTTCAGTGTTTCCAATCCATCAATATGAAAACAAAAAATAACGTCAGTTACAGAAAAATAATGTCTAAGATTTTTACCAATTTATAAAAAACAAACAAAAATAAATAAATATATAAAACAAAATCTAAAAATATTTCTTCATAAAAATAAAATAAAATGATAAAAATATTTTAATAACAAATACAAATAAAATATACAATTCTATATAATAAAAATGTTTTATTAAAAATTTTATAAAGCATAAAAAAATTAAAAAAATATTTTATAAAAATAAAATAAAAAATAAAACAAAGTATATTATAAAAAAAAATTATATGAAAATAAAGTATAGCAAATAAAATATAAATAAATATTGCAGCGACATCTCTGATGATGTGTTACTGGCATGAGGGCGGGACAACCTGTCACTCACATGATATCGACCAATAGCAAACCACAACCATCCAATCAATTCCCAATGGACAAGATAAAGCTCCGCCCTACATTTGTTCTTGTTCAAGAAGCCGTTTCACTCGGATATACGTCACAACAGGGAAGAAAAGACTATCACAACTTCTGTTTCATGCAATTTTTCCATTCAATTCAAATTAAACATAATGAGATGGGCATAATAAAGTCAAGTGACAACAAAACAGAATATGGTATCTGTGTGTTACTGTAGCTTAACTAAACATGCAACGTCCATGCTCAGCTTAAACTTTACTTTAAAAGACCTTCAGACATTGCTGCACCAAAAATATGTTCTCCTAACATTGTGATAACATTTATCAAATGCAAATGACATCATAAGGAAGTTCTATTAACATTATTTTAAGATCATTCGACTGTTTTAACATTTACACAACATTTAAATACCGTTAAGCCAAAGGTTAGTGAACACTCCCCGTTGATAATAGTATTATGTTGTTTTAAATAGAGCACTAATGTACTTCAATTGATTAGAGAGAGAGAGAGAGACATTTCACAACCACAGTTTAGTGTTTGCCTGTATTGATATCACCTTCTGTCAACCTAATAGCACATAAATGATAATTAAAAAATCCACTCGATAACAAACATCCAGCAACACACACACACACACACACGCACACACAAACACGCAAGCACACACACAGACACACACACGCACGCAAGCACGCACACACACACGCACACACCCTACTTCATACAATAACTATCAATTGCTGGAAGAAGCTCTTGATTAAACCGCAGCCAATCAGAAGTTAACGAGTGATGTGAGGAGAGAGAGGCGGAGCCGGCGTCATTAGAAGAACTCCACCATAGGGTGTACTACAAATCAAACACTACATACTATTGTTCAAATAGCATTGTACACAGCAAATATTGTATAATGCAAATACTTTAGTCAAAATGTACACAATACAACCAGAGCATTCTGAGTGGAATACAGAATCCCACAATGCAATGCACCTGACATGACCTTTTACTTGCAGTGTGACGCATGAACCAGAAATGACGTGAAATTACATTTTTCACATCATCTTTTCTTGACTAATTTATCTGATTATTTTAATGCTATTTTTAAACAAAACCGAATTTAGTTTAAACTGCAAAACGGCATTATTTCCAAAATGTAATTTTTCCAAAATTAAAAACTAGCAGGCAGTAAACAAACAATCCTTACTGAGTGTAGTGCAGTACATACTAAACTAGCATTCCATGTACCATCTGTGTGTTACTTATGCATTTATATATAACAATATGCATTAAGTAATGATAAATGTCTTAAAAAGTTGAAAAAATTATCATTACATAATACATTCTCTTTCATATACTATTTTAAATAATATACAGTAACTTATGCTTTCCAAGTCAATGAGGCCTATAATACCTAGAGAAAGTGATCGGTTAGCATTCCCATTCATCTTAATACTCACTCTAGTTATTAGATTAATGTTTTTATTGGAAATCACAGAGAAAAATGAAGTGCACTACACTTCATCTGCAGTCTGACAACAATGACATCCACATATTATAGGTTCTCACAGAAACAACCATACTGATTCTAGCCTTGCGTACTACTTAGGGTGGACAGTATTGCTGCATCCGAATATGCCAACTTACATACTATATAGCAGGTGAAAAACATAAAGTACTCATAAAACAGTACCTGGATGGCCTACTACATCTAAAGTGTGCATTCGACAGTCACTACTATCCCATGAGGCCACAGGAGAGGATTTTTTTACAAATGGAGGTGAAGCGAAGCTAATACATTCAAATTCATTCATACAACACACATTCATAATGTAGTTTTTTAGTCCCCCTGTAGACAATCATTTTATTCCATAACCTCCTGAGACCCTGTGACCTCATATGAGGACATCACATTTTTGGTTGTGTGCAGCATAATACTTAAAGCTCCAGTAGGTCACTTTTGTAAACAAATATTTGTTAAAACTGTCATTATGTCCTGATAGTTGAATATGAGACAGATAATCTATGAAAAAAAATCAAGCTCCTCTGGCTCCTCCCAGTGGTCCTATTGCCATTTGCAGAAATACACCGCTCCCTGTCAGAAACAACCAATCAGAGCCAGGAGGAATGTCTTAGCAGTGTCAATCACGCTCGTGTACGCGCTGATCACCCCTCTCTTGCACAGCGCGAGCGCGTACTGTCGTTCGTGACTCTCCTGTTCGAACGCGTTCATCCAAATGAACGAATCTTTTTTCCGAGTCATTTCGTTCATTCAACGAACGAAATGACTCGCAAAAAAGATTTGTTCATTTTGAAACAGGAGAGGAACGTGCATCACAGAACAGAGCAAGGCGAGCATTTGTGCTTCTAAAACTTAAAGTTTTTTATTTATTTTTGAAATGACCGATCGTTTCGCTAGATTAGACCCTTATTCATCGTCTGGTATCATTTAAAGCCCTTTGAAGCTGCACTGAAACTGTCATTTGGTCCTTGAACCGTTTTTGTCACATATAATGAAGTACATTATATGGAGAAAAATCCTGGAATGTTTTCATCAAAAACCTTAATTTCTTTTCGACTGAAGAAAGAAAGACATGGACATCTTGGATGACATGGGGGTGAGTAAATTATCAGCAAGTTTTTTTAAAAGTGAACTAATCCTTTAACGTTGGCTATTTATAACTTAAAGAATGCAACGTTATAAAGTTACATGTATTGCAAAATACATAATGATTTGAGGACCAAGTTTGTAGTCAAAGTATGGGCAGGCCATAGTCAATGTAAAGCATATTGTTGATGTTTCGTCCCTATTAGTGAATGTTCCATAACTGTTTATAATCCGCCGTCATCAGTGGTCCTGTTTACTAGCCTGCGCGTTCACGGCAGGCTCCGCTGTGGGGGAGGAGCTGTGGAGGGAGGGCTGTAGCGCAGCAGAGAGCAAGGGGGTTGGACCTGGAAGTTGTGCTTGTTCAAATTTTCAGGCTAAGTCAACATTTTCTCAAAACTCCCTACTGCAACTTTAATTCTGTGTAACTGAAACATGTTTTTCACAAACGAGGACACTTACACTGCCATCTGGTGGGGTCAGAAGAGAAAAAAATTTAACATAAATAATTTAAAGATGGCGGAGAACACAGGTCACATGTCACGCAGCCACTCCAGACCAAAACGTCCACAAGATAAAAAATCTAAAAACATTTCATTGTTGATTCTTGTTAAGTTATGCATAGAAGAGTTGTATGATTAAAATGGCATGCACATTTGACAAACTTTTGTAATAATAAAGATTTACTATGCTGCTAAAGTTGATGTCCACATATGAGGACAATGGGACCTAGCTTTGTTGAAATTGTATAAGATGTTAGCAAAAAAAAAAAAAATTGTGGTTGCATTGAGCTTCGTGACGCACACTGGCTCACTCACTCGAGCGCGCACACACACACACACACTCAACGGGGCTTCAGATCACTCACGATCGCCCGCGTGCGCGCACACACACACACACACACACACATACATACATACATACACACACACACACACTCTCTCTGTCTCTCTCTCTTGCTCGTCGCTCGCTCGCGACACACACACACACACACACACACACACACACACACACTCACTTTGCTCACTCACTCACTCGCACACACACACACACTCTCTCTCTCTCTCTCTCTCTCTCTTGCTCACTCACTCGCGATCGCGCGCGCACACACACACTCTCTCTTGCTCGATCGCGATCACACACACACACACACAGGATATGAATTGTTGATATCAAGAATTCAATTGTTGATATCAACAATTACATTTTTGATATCAGCAATTTAATTATTGAAATCAACAATAGAATTCTTGATATCAACAATAGAATTCTTGATATCAACAATAGAATTATTGATATCAACAATTGAATTGTTGATATCAAGAATTGATTTCTTACTAGTAGAAATATAATTTTTGATATCAATAATTACATTGTTACTAGTAAAAATGCGAATTCCTGATTTCAATAATTCAATTGTCACTAGTTGAAATGTCTATTCTTGATATCAACGATTAAATGCTACTAGTAAAAATGTTAATTTTTGATATCTGAAAATGTATTTCAGATATCAATATAATTTCAGATATCTAAAATCAGTGGCGGCTCCTGCAAAATCTCTCAGGGGGGGCAAATGTTTCAGATCAACTTTATCGCATGCAGACTTTTTAATAGATTTAACTTTAGTGTTTGAGATGTGCAGGAATCAACTTAAATCAGGTTTTCTTTCGTTTCCTGAAAAGTAACAGTTTTGGACATACAAGGCTTCCGTCCGACAGCGATGATTTGTGTGTGTGTGTGTGTGTGTGTGTTGTTACGTTAATTAACATTTTACCAAAATTCAAGCTCAAATGGAGTTTGACAAGGGTTTTTGACCAGTAAATGTATTTTCAATCCACTCAGATAGTTTATTTTATTAAAGATTACACTAGGTGGCGACAAATAATATTGTTGACGTGTAGGATAAAGATTATGTTGGTGTTCGAATGGAATGTACAAATTTCAAAGTACAATGCTAGGAGTAAAAAAGACTGCTACCATCCTTTCCTAAACTGATTGTAAAAATAAAGTGAGATTTTCCAACACTCGAGTATTTAAATGGTCAGCAATAAAAACCTCTTTAGACAGCCTCTGCTTGTCTTCTTCTCCCAAGGCCCTCCTAGATCTTGTTTTTCCTGTTGCCAACTTGTTACTTGCTCCTGAAATGGGCTCTGGTCCTGATTACTACGACGGCTGAATGGTAACTTTATTTCTTTTAATGACACGATAGAATTAACTGCGTTCGCCATGACATTGTTCAAGTTCAACTGGCCTCAACTCGCGAGATGTCCCAACAGTGAGTTCGTCATCAAGATGGCGTCGGTGTAGGTCACATTTTCTGGGCTCTTCTTGAAATTTGTGCAAAACTTGATTTTTCCTCCCCTTTAAATACTTTTTTGTTCCCATATGCGTTGATTTTAATTTTGTTCACGCTCTCCATACATCAGAGATACTCAGTTTTGCGAATTCGCTTTTTTTTTCCCCTCAACGACAATTAACGGCTGTACTACACGTGGATTTGAGCTCTCCTGTGTGGCGTGATGATGGAGGTGGACGACATCCCGAAATCTGAAAGTGTTAAACGTATGCATAAATATTCCAAATCTACCCATGATCTGGATTCATTGGATGAGTGTTTTCCCGAGTCTCCAGCGGCAAGCCCTTTACCGAAAATGCGACGCCCGGCCTCAGATCCGTCAAATGCCGTTTTGCTGGAAGCAATAGAGAGACTGGGTAAGAAGCAGGATGATTTTATGAAGAGACTTCTGGAGATCGAGAGATCGGTTGCATCCAATTCCACCCTCATCTCCGATCTCACAACACGGGTTGACGCCGTTGAGAAAAAATCAGAGAATACAGCTGTTAAATCTGGTAAAATGGACTCCCAGCTGTCTTCGCTGGCTGCAGAAAACAAACACTTATGGGACAAAGTGGATGAGCTGGATGCCTACAAAAGGCGTTGGAATCTGAGGATTTCGGGTGTGCTGGAGGAAGATGGGGAGAATGTCAAGATGGTAATAATGGACATTTTTCTTCAGGTGTCACCAGGCTTAGCAGATGTTCTGCAGTCTTCGATTGATGTTGCGCACAGGCTTGGCCCTAAATTGGGCAATGCACGCCCTCGCACGATAATTGTACAATTTCTCTCTCGGTCTCACCGAGATCGTATCTGGGCTGATGCAAGAAGATCAGAAGTGCTCAAACAGAAGAAGATTAGGATCTCAGAGGACCTGACGCAGAGGACGAAGGAAGCACGGAACAAGCTGTGGCCTTTGGTGGAGAAAGCTCGAAAGGAGGGTCGCCGTGCTGGCTTTAGGGGCCCAATTGCTATCGTGGATGGAAGGAGGATTTCTGCGGACGATGTCTGATTGTTTTAGAACGTTGGAGGTCGAGAGGATATGCAGGGATGCTCAATGCCGTTTTTGTCTGAAGAACTTTTGTTTGGCGAAATAATTATTGACATTCGCAAAAGCTGACAAATATGTAAGAACATTAATATGTTAAGGTAAGCAAAGGGTCATAACAGAAGCCTAAACCGTTATTGAGGGGTATGGATAATTTTCAAGTTTTGCACTTTATTTGTATTCGGTATATTTCATAACTTTGTTACAATAGTTGTATAGTACTTTTTATTTTTATTTGTATTTTTCTGTTAGGCGACTGTTCATATGCCGGTTAAATTGTCTTGTTTTTCTCTTAATGTAAGGGGGATTCGTGATTTATCTAAACGCAAGGCTTTATTTTTATTTTGTACGTCACAGAAAAGGGATGTTTATTTTTTTCAAGAAACACATTCTTGTTCTGAAGATGAAACCTTTTGGCGCAATCAGTGGGGTAGTGCTAGCAAGGCTTTATTTTGTCATGGTACTAATCACTCCGCTGGAGTTTTGATTTTATTTGACCGTAATTTTAGTGGCTCGATTCTGCAGTCCTTTTCATCTGACGAGGGTAGATGGATAATTGCTGTCATTCTTCTAGGGGATTTTTTCTTTATCTTGGTTAATGTTTATGGTTTTAATAATCATACACAAAATAGCTTATTTTTTCAGGATCTGTCTTCTAAAATTCTTGATTTAAAATGTAAATATCCATCTGCTGCAGTAATAGTTGGGGGAGATTTTAATGAAGCTCCTGACCTATGTCTGGATAGATTTCCGCCAAAACGAGAGTCATGCAGATGTAACACTATTATTAATGATTTTTGTAGAAACCTTTCTCTTTTGGATGCTTACAGGTTTATGCATGATAAAAACTGTTCATATACTTGGTTTAGTAAAGATCTCTCGAGAAAATCGCGTATAGATTACTGGCTTACATCAGACTTTATGTCTTCTTTTATTAGGTCCAGTAGTATCTGTCCTGCTCCCCTAACAGATCATTCTTTTATCGATCTTATTTTATCTGATTCTGGTACTAGTTGTCACAGAAACCCTGGATATTGGAAACTAAATTGTTCTCTACTACATATCCCCTCTTATTGTTTAGGTATTAAGAGCATCAGTGAAGATTTTAAAACAAAACCTGGTGTCTCACTAACTTCTAATTGGGAAATGTTTAAATACGAGTGTAGGAAATTCTCTATTCGGTTTAGTAAACAGTTAGCAAAGGCAAAATCTTTAAAATATACCTCTATATTAAACGAAATGAATATAATTTTAGGCAATCAACAGACAAGTGAAGATGATAATTATCCAGAAAGCCCCCCTCAATAAAAGCCCTGGTCCAGATGGATTGCCTTTTGAATTTTATAGGACCTTTTGGCAAGACATAAAAAATCTTGTTTTGGAAGTTTTTAAAGATTGTATAAAGAAAGGTGAATTAACTGAGTCCATGAAGCAGGGCTTGATCACTTTAATCCCAAAGCCTAACAAAGATTCTTCATATTTAGATAATTGGCGCCCAATTACTTTACTTAATTCGGATTATAAACTGTTAGCTTCCATTTATGCAAATAGACTGAAACCATGCTTAGAAGAACTTGTCTCAGTTTCCCAATCTGGCTTCATGAAAGGCAGGCATATAGCAAATAACATTCGACTTGTTTTAGATATTTTAGATTATAATGAATTGATCAAGGATAGTGCAATCATTTTATTTTTAGACTTTTATAAGGCCTTTGACACGGTTGAGCATGAGTTTATGTTTGAATCTTTGCGCAAATTTGGTTTTGGCTCTTCCTTTATTAGAATAGTTCAGATTTTTTACAAAAATATTAACAGCAATGTATCTTTGGTGAATGGTGTTTCTCCCCGGTTTACGATTAGCAGGGGCATCAGACAAGGCTGTCCTTTTTCACCTTTTTTGTTTTTATTAGTCACAGAGTTTCTTAATATTTTTATGACTCGCTGTGTAGATGTTCAGGGTATTGTTGTAGCTGAACACACTTTTCTAATTAGTCAACTGGCGGATGACACCTGTCTGTTTTTAAATGATGAGAAACAGGTTCCTGTTATTTTGGAAGCTTTAAAAACATTTTCTAAGGCTTCTGGTCTCACTGTTAATCGAAATAAAAGTGAAATTCTACCTATTCACAGTCTTGAAAAAGATCATATAGAAGGTATTGAGGTAAAAAATAATGTAAGATATTTAGGCATTTTAATAAGTAAATCACCCAAAGATAGAATTTTAGATAATTTTTCACAACGGACAAAAAAATTAAAGAATATCTTCAATTGCTGGCTACAAAGAAATTTAACTATCTATGGTCGTGTCTTGATTTCTAAAGCTGAAGGTATTTCTAGGATTGTTTACCCAGCCTTGTCCTTATATGTCAACCCGAAGACTTGCTCATCTATCGACTCTGTATTATTTAAATTCTTGTGGAAAAATAAAACTGAGTGTGTTAAAAGGATGACTCTGATAAGAAATACTTTGGAGGGAGGTGTGAATGCTTTGGACTTTAGTACTCTCAATCAGGTTTTTAAGATCGGTTGGATTAAACGCTGCCTAAATGCTGATTCTAATCTGTTATGGTTTCACATACCTAAATTTATCTTTGAAAAATGTGGGGGGTTACATTTTTTATTATCCTGCGATTTTAAATGCAACAAACTTCCGTTCAAGCTTGCTAATTTTCATAAGCAAGCCTTGGAGGCCTGTAAGCTTGCCTTTTGCCACAATTTTTCCCCTCATAGGAGTATTTTATGGAACAATCAGAATGTGCTGCGTGGAAAAAAATCTATCTTTATTAAGGATTGGGTTGACAAAGGTGTTATTTTTGTTTTGGATTTATTAAAGGAGGATGGCAGCTTTTATTCCTACAATGAATTTATCAACCTTTTTGGAGTGGATTCCACACCTAAAGTTTATAACTGGGTTATTAATTCTATTTCACCTAAACTTTTGCACTTGGTTAGGTCATACTGTAGCTACAGAGTATCCGTTTGTGAAATGCCCCAGTTGTCTATTGGAGGTTTGGAGCTTTCCAATGTCAAATGTAACAATTTCTGGATTAGAAGATCTCTTATTAGGAAGATCAGCTGTCATCCCAAAGCTTTTTTCAAATGGAAATTAAATTATCCTTCTCTTTCTATTATTAATATATGGACTGGCATTAATAAGTTTCTATTACCTAACAAGTGGAAAGAGCTTCACTTTAAAATTCTACATAATTACTATCCCTGTAACTCTCTTCTTTCTAAATTTAAGTTGGACATCTCTTCACACTGCACATTCTGTTACTCTAATCTTGAAACAATACCACATTTGTTTTTTGAATGTGATTATTCAAGGGAGTTTTGGAGGAAGGTAGCTTGGCTTATTTTTTCTGCTTATTACAAACTCTTTACTTTTGAAGTTACAAATGTGTTGTTTTTGATTTGGGACTCCGGGTCAAAGGAGATGGATGACAGATTAAAACTGCTTACTTTATGTGGCGAGTTTCATCTTCACAAGTGTAAGGTAACTGATTCTAAGCCCAATTTTAGACTTTTTTGTGTTGATTTAAAATTATTTTATGACTCTCTTTGTTTATCAGCTAATAAGAAAGCTGCTAAAACTTCTTTGTTGCTTAAAGAAATTGTGGTTTCATTATAAATTATCTCCTGTTTTTCGGAAGATTACTTTTTTGTATAATTTTTTGGTTGTGTAGTTTCTATGATTGGTTTGTGAATTATAATTTTATGTATGTATGTATGTATGTGTGTATGTATGTATATGTATATATATATATATATATATATATATATATATATATATATATATATATGTGTGTATATATATATATATATATATATGTATGGATATATAGATATATTATTTTTATTATTTTTTATCATGTATAAACTATCCCTTATCTACTGCCTTGCTTTACTTTGAGTTTTATAACTTGTTTTTATTTTTACTTTTTTTGTGCTTGATACTTGTATCCCCTGTGCTTTTTGTTTAATTAAAAAAAAAAAAAAAAAAAAAAAAAAAAAAAAAGATGTCCCAACAGTCTCTCTCGCTCTCGTTCTCTTTTTTATTTTTATTTTTTAAATCACATTTGATAAAGATATTAAAGTAGTGTTTCATTTTTTCTTGTTGTTCAAATTCAAAATTGTTTTCAAATATTATTTGTCACTTAATCTTGAAGATTTTTAATAGTGTATGTTTGTTCCCACCAATCGCTGCTCAAGTTAAGGATACGTTTGATGACGTAAGCACGTTAGTGCGAGCCCTCCCGGAACCCATAGAGAATGCATTGCAGTGCCTGCAGTTCGAAAAAAACATCTTTGAATGTAAGTCTATGGGAACACTCTGGGCGATTCTCAGCCAGAGTGAAATCGCCCAAAAAGAGGCTGTACTCCACAGAACGTGACATGACGCTGATTGGACTATTTCCAGAGGCACAGTGACGGCTAGTGTAACTCTGTGGTGAATGAGATTGTGAATGTGATTGAAAAAGTCCCTTTCACACTTTGGTGGTGCGTCGCCCAATCGCCCTAATGAAGAAAACGCCCCTGTCTAAAATGGCTTTCTTACTAGTAACAATTACATTCATGATATCAGAAATTAACATTGTCACTAGTGAAAATGGAATTATTGATATCATAAATGAACATTGTTACTAGTAGCAATTCAATTGTTGATATCAAGAATAGACATTTCAACTAGTGACAATTGAATTCTTGATATCAAAAATAAAGGTTTTTACTATAAGAATTGTATTTCTGATATGTGAAATTGGAATTACAACTAGTAAAAAATCAATTCTTGATATCAACAATTGATTTTGAATGGCAGCCTATGGAGACTTTTCACAAGTGAAAATACAATTACAGATATCAAGAATTATAGTTTTTACTAGTTGAAATTCAGTTTCTGATATCAAGAATTATAATTTTAACTAGTGAAAATTTAATTGTGGATATCAAGAATTAGCATTGTTACTAGTGGAAATGTAATTTCTGATATCAAAAATTGCCATTGTTACTAGTAGAAATCTAATTCCTGATATCAATAACTATTATTTTAACTAGTGAAAATTGAATTGTTGATATCAAGAATTCATATCCTGAAAATGAATAAAAGTTCAAACGGCTTGCCATAAACCCCAAAAAGCTAGAATAAATCTAAAATGCACGCCAAACCAAAACTCAGGTCTCAGGAGGATAAAGTTAAGATAGACCCACTGTCCTTGCATGAGGACATCATTTTATGCAAAAACTACTTCCTGTACAAAAACAAATTTTAGTTATTATACTTATTAGGTCCTACTTATACCAAATAGCAAGAAAAATTATAAAATGCACACCAGGCAAACTCTCGGGTTTCAGGAGGTAACTCATCTTTGATCACCAAAATAACATTTAAAAATGTTTTCCTTGAAATAAACTTATTTATGCCTTAAAATAGCTTGAATGTAACTCGACACCCTTGCCTCATTTAGTATACGCGCCGTGGCTCTATGAATATGCAAATTAGCCCCGCCTCCACTCACTCACACATGCTCAGTGTTTTTGAGACTGTCTTTGGTTCACTGCAGTTTTAAAGAAAAAATACTCAGCATTGGTGTTGACTTATGAATTTACACATGGTTTGTCTTAAGGCACATTAAAAACACCACATAGACATATAAACAACATTAAAAACGTGATTTTCACCACAGGGGGACTTTAACAGTAGCGAAGTACGATTCAAACCAAATGTAGCACCTACAATACAGTATGCGATTTTGGAAGCAGCTGTAGGGTCTGGACCATTCAGACACACACTAATTATTCATATTCACTATATTTAATCAATATAAAGGTCTATGAAACTCTCCCCCAAAACTAACCTCACAAATGAAGTTACTTTGTCAGCCGGGTGTCCGGTTACAGAACACTTTAAGACTGATAACAGACTTTTACGACCTCAAAGGAATGTGGCCACATGCGCCACATGCTCAAGAGAGAGAGACAATCTTTAATTAAATAAACTTTGCGGTATTACTCTGATCTATGAAGGAACATGCCTCACAGAAACTGTGATGATTTACTGTCTCGTGTACTATTAGGTATAACAACATGGTATGTTTGATTGGGGTGTATGTGGTTGCACAACCACCCAATGGTCAATATAACTTCACCTGTATCATTCTTCCTACCTAATTAATCCTCATTTAATGACACATACTTTAATGTACATCACCTTCTCTTAGAATGCAATTTGAATTTGTTATGTCTATTTGAGCTTGAATGAACAGTCTAAGCACGCTGGGGACAAAGACCATAAATCAACTAAGAGCCGCTTCCCCTCGTGGACATGTCACCTCACTCATAGGTCCATTCAAACCTTAGGGGTTGGTTCTTTTTTTCAGACTATATCAGAGGCAGGCAACAGTGACCGCCCTCTCTTGGTTTTCCATCCTGCCGCAAACACGGTCTCGGGTGATACGGGGAAAAAAAACCCTCCCCCCTCCATGGGGGCCAAGAGGCCTTCCAGCAGGCCTGGATCCCAACCAGATCCGGCCTCATGGAAAAGAGAGGAGACTCTCTCACAAAGAACCAAAGACAATCTCAGGAGTTTTGGAACAAAGACTCCAACCAACAACGACTCCAATCACCCATCCTTCCGACTTCCTCACTTCTCCTGGGTACTCGGCGTGGCCTCAACAGAGTCCCAGGCCTTGACCAAACCAATCATGCGTTCCTGGAGAAAGAGAACGCTCAAACAACTTCCACTTGACACTGCCGGAACCATCAACGACTTCAATTTTCAACAACTTCAAGAATTGTTCCCATTACAAATGCAAGTATTCAATTCAATTCAATGAAATGTGAAAATGAAATTCTGATGGTTCTTCTCATAGACCCTCTTCCGGTTTCCAATTTCATCCTATCACTAACCTATTTATGTATTCATGTGTGTATGTTGTTTAGTTTATTTATATTCATATAAATATCTATATTTAGTTAATAAAACTTGTACATAATATGTATTTGGTTCTGCTTTGTTTGCAATACATTGTCACTTTATGATCAAGGTTTTAGCTACTGGCTCAACGTGCGGTATATGCGAAGAAATAATTATTCTTCTGTGGCCATGGAAGATACCCTTTTCTTAGAATAAATTAATAATCAAAAGAGTTCGTTGGACGAACTGATTAATTGATTGTAATATTAATTCAGCCACATCAAGTTAATCCAATTAACTGACCCAAATATTTATAATTAATAATAATAAGATATTATTGATTATTAATATTTCCAA